>CM077150.1:166719026-166782796 GCA_039583875.1 Platanthera guangdongensis | reverse complement strand
AAGTTTCTTCTTCACTATCTTCCTTGTGCAGGAGCAGGGATGCAGCGTTGACCTTCCTTGAGAACACTGTCTTCAGTGCGACAGACTTTCTTGGATGACGACCGGCTTTTCTCTTTTCAGCTTTTCTTGAATTGATTTGTAGCTCTTATGATATCAGCTTTACGATGAGATTCTGAGGGTCAGTCTCTGCCAACTGCCAAACTCCCTGATAGCACAGACTTTATTGTCTCATTCCTTAGTTAGGGAACTTAGAAATTTATCATTCAGTTATCAATTTGTAAAGACTCGGTCATATACTCTTAGGCCGTTAATAATCTTGAATATAATTTTCAAAGGTAGCTGCAATTGAATCTTTTGATCCTTGTCGAAATGCTTCGTACTTTTGATTCAATAGGGATCTTTTATCATCCTTAACTTTTTCAGTGCTTTCATCAAGGTAATAAGAGACTGGCACATTTCCTTAGCAGATTGGCAGTGAATCAGATTTTGTAGCATAGAATCATCGACTGCACTTGCTATAATATTTTTAGCTTTTTGCCCAACGAGACAAGTGCAATCTCATCTTTATCAAGATCCATTAATTTCTTAGGAATCTTTTTGGTAGGATCAATGGTGGAGATGGTCATTGGAACATAAGGACCTTATTCAACAATCATGAAGATCCTTGGATCCACAGCTTTCATGAAGAACTTAATCATTTCTTTTCATATGGGAAAGTTAGTTTTTGTGCACAGAGGAAGCTTTGCAAAATCGTTGACCTTGTCCATGCTTGGATTACACAAAAGACAACTTTCGGGCAGATCTGTTCAAGGTGTTAACCTTTTTACGAACAACCTGCCTCTGATACCATTGAAATATTTTAGTTGTCTTACCTAAATCAGCTAGAGGGGGTGAATAGGTGAGTTGTCTGTCTACTTGCGGAATAAAAAATTTAATGAACTATTCACAGAAAATTAACCAAGCATTCACAGAGAACACCAAGAATTATAGTGGTTCCCCAACCTTGGGTACATCCACTTTCCACTCACCGATCTAGCAATGCACTAGACTCGGCTACTCCACTAATCTCGAATTGAAAACAATCCTACACCTCGGAACAACGTTCCTACAACTCGATCCCAAAAACTGGATCTACACTCGGAAAATAAAATTTCCTACAAGAACTCGGAGAATACAACTCCTACAATTCGGAGAAAGTTCTTCTACAAGAATAGAATGAAATAACAAATACAAACAGTGATTTGATCTCAGATCTGAAATGCTTCTGTCTGTTCTTCTTTCTTTGAACATTGCGACTTTATCAGAAATGGTTGAAGAAGAATCATCAAGATCTCGATCTGAAATTCTCTGCACTCACACGATCGAGTAGAAGATCTGTTGTTTGAAAAGAATCTTGATATGTGAATCAACTTCTCTGAATCGATCTGGATCGAAAGCGCTTTGGCGATGAAGATGATGATCGGCGGCTCTCGATTTAGAAAGAAATGTCGGATTCAAAATTCTTAGAATTACTTCTTGCGGTGGCTTGTAATTCTTCTTATTTCTTCTTAGTGTTGGTCGAAAATGACAAGCCCTTATATAGGACTTGTCTAACGGTCATAATCATCATTAATGACATCCACGTGGACCAATCACGCGCTAATGATATTTGAAATACACGTCTATCTGGACTTAGAAGTTTTTAGGAAAAACAGACCGGGTGTTCTCGAGAAGAAGATTTTTGCTCGAGAACAAATGAATTTTGTTCTCGAAAACAATAAAGAAGTTCTTGAGAAGAAGACTTAGAGAAAAAGAGTGTGGAGGGAGAAAATGACATTCTCGGGAATGAAGGAAAGTACTCGAGAAAAATAGTTTATTGTTCTCGAGAAGAAATATTGTGTACTCGAGAACAAAAGACTGTCTCGAGAAAAATTACTTAGAAAAATATGTGGAGTGGAAATCTGCAGTGTCGAGAAGAAAAGAAGTACTTGAGAAAAATATACTTTTGTTCTCGAAAAGAATCATTCTGGTTCTCGAGAACAGATAATCAACTCGAGAACAAATGTCTGGCTCTCAAGAAAAATACTCAGGGTCTCGACAAATAACTTCTGCATCTCGAAAACAAACTATAGTCTTCTCGAGAATAATTTTGGCCTTCTCGTGAAAAGGACTTAAAAAAATAATTTATCTGGAAAACAAACAACTCGAGAAGAAATGTCATATATTACTAGACAACAAGAACCCTTCTCGAGAACAACATTAAGCTTTCTCGAGAACAACATTAAGCTTTCTCGAGAACAGCATTAAGCTTTCTCGAGAACAACATTAAGCTTTCTCGAGAACAACATCTGCCACTCGAAATTAAGACAAGTCTTACTCGAGAAATATCATAAGTCCTTCTCGAGTACAAATATAGTACTCGAGAACTATACAAACTGAAAATCTTCATTTTTCATTAAAATCAGCATTCATCTTTTCTCTTGCCCTTAGTGCTTGAAAAGGAAGTGTGCCCCAATAGAGAGGCTACACATGAGTCAACAACATGGATCACACAATGAGAGATTACATTGTATCGTCCTGTGTTTGGAGACTCATTGTAGATTGACATTGGTCTACACTTAACAATTAAGTCCTGTAAACACTTAACAAAAAACGCATCAAATACAAACTTAATTCATCTTAGTTTAAGGGTGACTTCATACAAATCTGGGTTATTCTGGATGCAATACCCAACATAAACCTTGAACAACATTTGCGTCCCGCGTGGTGGGACTAAAGGTCGGGAGGTTTTGTTGGGCTTTGCAACATGTTAGTACTGCAAACCTTTTTGTCCTAATTGTCATCTCATTCATAGAATTCAAAACTAAAAGGAAAATAAATATTATATTACAAAATATTTATAAAAAATACCAAACAATGTAAACATTTGACACAATTTATTTTCTAAAATTTTAAATAATTAAAAGAAATGTGGTGCAGCCCGTCGTCACTAGTCCAGTGTCGCGCTTGGCCGTAGGGGCGGAGCCCCGTGTCGGGTACTCGTATGTATGTGTATATATATATATCTATATATATATACATATATGAGGTAGTATCAGGTGCGGATAGGCGATGGTGTGAAGGTATGAATAATACATCTTGGCGGTGGAAATAAAATCCATCTGCGCAAACATTTTCACAACAGCCATCTCCTTAGGGGAGGCCGGCGGCGACAACCGCGGCGACTAAGGGCCGGCGGGGGTCGCCCTCAGCCCAGCGACCACACCGGTGGCCGCCGTCGAACATTTCGGGCGTCGTCGGCCACAGTAAAATCCTAAACCACGTTATGTGAAGGTTGTTTTGCACCTACGGCGTTCGGCGGTTGTGGGCTCGCCGGCCACCGCCCGCCCTAGGTGCAAAAAAACCAGCTTCACATCACGACGGCCGGCGCTGGCGGGCTCGCCGGCCACCGGCCGCCCTGTGTTCATCGGCGTGCCTGTCGACAAACCCAGGGTGTCGGTGGCCGGCGAGCCCGCCGGCGCCGGACGCCGCGATGTGCGGCTGGTTTGCGTAGGCGGAACTGTAGCAATCCAATGGCTATCACTAAACCTGATCACTCAAATTGAACGGCACTGACATTTTATTCGCACATTTGCACCAACGCCTATCTGCATATGATTCCGCCTTTATATATGTATATATATATACTTTCCTGTATCGTTGTAACGGATAAGTATCGTATCTGGTACTCATACCCGTACCAGTGCTTCATAGCTTAGCAGAGACGAGCTTTTCATCAGATTTGGGGTAACGTATTCTCCCAGTTTGTTTGCATTTTGCATTTTTCTACTATGTCACTAAGAACCTGACAGTTCTCCGTGTCGTGACCAACATTTTTGTGGAACTCACAATAATGTTCCTTATTTATTTTCTCATACTTAACACTATTTAAGCTGGGTTGCTTCTGGAGGATTTGAACGACCTCCTCCATGGGGAGAATTGTCACTATACTCCTTGCAAATCATCATATGGGTTCTCTCAAGGAGGAGTTTATTTCTGTACGGGGCAAACTTGTGATGATGTGGATGGATGGGCTTGTTACTTAGAATGTGCGATCATGTTCTGTTGAGGGGAACGAGGTTGTGGTGGCCTCATCTATTTAAAATGACAAGGCAGAGGTGGTGTTGATGATGGAAAGTCTTTCCATGTTGCGTAGGTGGAAAGAGTTCTAGATGATGCCTTTGGACACGGTGGGGGGCAACATGAGGTTAAGCGAGAGATCCCCCCCCCATAGTCGTTGATTCCGTTGGGTGAGGGAGAAAACGAATCCAGGGTTGGTTGTCACTCTCTCGATGAAATTGTTAGTCATGTGGATCATATCTTTGTAGGAGCGAGGTGGTTTCCGACTAACCTCAAATTTGAAAAGACTTTTTTGAAAGCCACAAATCAAGGCTACTTAATACATGACGGGATCAATGTTATGGATCCCGAGGATTTCCTCTTGTAACCTATCAATGTAGTGTCCCAGAGTCTCAGATGCTCCCTGTTTAATTTGAAACTGTGCATTAGGGCCACGTTTTTGTTTTCTAGAAGTGGCACACCTTAGTAGCAGTTTATTTCAAAACTCTTTAAAAGACTTTATATATCGGAACGGAAGATTGTAAAACTAATCTTTGGCTTTGTTGTTCAAGTCCATATATAGTAGCTTACAACGAATCACGTCGGAGAGATATTTGTAGATAGATTGTAGATTCGAAAGTTTATAGGTGATGAACAGGGTCCTCCCTCCCAATTAATTGAAAGAGATAAGGGTCCCTTAATTCGGCCATGATAGGCTCCCGTCGAATATCGTTAGAGAAAGGTGAAAGATCCTTCTCTTCAACTGGTTATGCCATTTCCTAAAAATTGAAAACTCACATGGGTCTCGAAGCCGCTGTTGCACGGTAAAAATCTCGCCTGGCCTCGACGAATTCCTCATTCCTTGATTGTAGCATGGGAGCTGTTTGTAGAACTTGCGGACGAACATCTGGAGCACAGTTCCTTTACTAAAGGAGGCTACCTGTTTATATAGTTGGGTAACCGCCGAAAGCAACATATTAAACGTACTTCTGGTGATCATTTCTTCAGAGTGGTTGCGAAAACTTTCAGGTGACTTCCTGGTTATGTCTCGTCCTGTCATTTAGATTGAATGTTCTTCGACCACTCAATATCTAAGGTCGGTGTTCGTTCTATTGGGGGTAGAAAACGTGTTTCTCCATATCAATAAAAAATGAAAAGGAGCGGCTCTTGTGTGTGGGAGTGTACTCCAAGTCATGAATATTTAGGATGAGAGAAGAAGTGTCGCAAGCAGCAAGACCAGTTTTCGCACAACATGAATCTTTAGCCGTGCTTAATTTTATTGATTGTTCAAATGATTATAGCAAGGTTACAAGTAAATGTTGATGCTCCAAAGGGGTACTCGCAGACACTATTGTAGGCTATGCGAGTACAAGGGAGATCTTGGCTCGAGTTTCGATTTTCGATGCCCTTACAATTACTGTTCTTGGTCGATTTATAGGCCACGGCGCGTCAACCTGCAGTCATCATTTAAAAAGACAAGTTGTCTGCTTACAAAATGGGGCATAATGAAAAAATGGCCATGTACGTAGAATAACTAAGGGTTCTCGAGTTCCCTCTGAGGGTCGTCAAATACTCTTCGGTGGTCAGTGAGTACTCCGGGGACATCAATGAATTCTTTCAGAGGTTCAGCGAATATCATCAAAAGTTCGGCGATTACTCATAAATGGCTTTATGGAACCAAGGAAACGGAGACACGTCTCAGCTTGGTTGATGATGTAGAATTTTGCGGAACTTGAGTAGACATTGGGGGCATCATATTCTCTAGGCTCCTGCTGAATATTTGTTGAGAGTTTTGCGTTCCACTACCTTTGCCAAAAATTCCTATCATATTCTTGCTTTTGATTATTCTTCGCACTGGATTAAGTATGATATTGTTTTTACTAGGGATAAAATTGTGATGTTTGTTGATACGGTATGTCATGATCTTCACAATACTCTTCAAATGTTTTGATTGTGAACTTGCCACCTGGATCAGTTTGAATGGCCCCGTTTGGGATTCTCTCCATGATTGTTATGAATTTGTCAAACATATTAAAGACATACAATTTTTTCTTAAAATAATATGCCCCAGCGTTGCTTGTGATAACCATCTAAGGGAGGAAAGTGCAATGCTTTCCTGAAAAAATGTAGGGGATATCAATCGATTCGCATCTATGTGAATTTTTTGAAGTGCCTATTCTAAAGTTTGTTTCATTCTGAAATTTCTTTTAGGTTACCTTCTAATGCCACATCCTCCACAAACTTGATTTCATGTGAAACCTCGCATAAGCTTTTTTCTTGACATAATATTAAGATATCTTAATGTTTATGCGCTTAAATGATGTATCTGTTACACCAGCTTTTTAATTTGATTATATTTCTTCTTATGTTTAGAATGAACGTTATGTTATTTCATTATTTGTGATTGGGCAATTAGCTTATTTGAGTTTTCTTAAAACATTGCTCTCCATATCCGGCATATACTCAACATCAAAAATAAATTAATGACCTTTATTCTTAAAAGGGATGTTTATGTTACCTTTTCCCTTTCACTGCAATTGTTGAGTCGCATAACTGATTTTGCTCTTCATTCCATCTCCGCTGACATACTTCTATGACTGAACATTTGTACTAGCCCTGAATCCCAACACCAATTATTTTAGTTTTTCATCTTCTCATTTGAATGCTAATAACTAGAAATGATCTTTTTTGTTTCCTCTCAATCAAATTTCCATTTCTTGATTGTCCTTATTATGATGGCATTTAGAAGCATGACACTTTTTCTTTCAAACATAGGCTCCGTTTGGCACGGTGGTGGCTGTCATAAACGCATGGGTTAAACTGTCATTTGTTAAGGATCACCTAACAAACATCATCCGTTTGAACATAAAAGTGGATGAAGTTCCTTGGGTGGGCGTTAACGAATGACAATTTAACCCTCATGTTCATGGCCTCCATCACTGTGCCAAACGGAGCCATAATTGCAGGCCTTAGATTTTGTTCTACCTTTGAATTTTTGGCTCTCTTCAAAGCTCCGTCGCTCGAAATTTGGATTCCTTCGCCCTTTCTTGTTCTATATCATCATGACCATGTCCACTACTTCCGTAGTCGTTGCCACAATTGCAGTCACTTCTAAACTCATAGCCATTAGGAAAACTTGAGTTCTTCTCAAATTTGTAGTCTTCTTTGTCATACTCCAGTACAAGATTTTGTTGGAGACTTGCTCAATATTGACTTTTTTTCTTGTCCTTTCTGTTCTTACATGGGATTTTTACTTCTTCAACGGGTTCTTCAGTATGCTCAAATTTGTCATGAATTGAGTGGAGTATCTAATCTACAACTTGAACATCCCCCAAACATAGTTATTACGTCCGTGGTTGATTAACCGCTATCAACTCTCTTGTTAAATATGCGTCCATGCACTCAGACTCCTTTATTTGTAGCACTTTAAACTTTAGTCTGAAGTGTTTAAACCCAAAACTTGGCCTTTTGTTGCAATCACTCGGACAGCAGCCTGCAGAACAACTCGACACAATACAAACCGATGCACTATGAAACACTTCACAACAGATAACAGTAAGCAAAAACACTTATATTGCAAAAGATACTTGGAATCCTAAGGCAAGCCTGAACGGATCCTTGGACGGTGCAGGGAAGACTCTTCCGAAGCAGCCGTTCACACAAAAACAGAGACAAGCAGAATAATTTTAGCATAAGGTCGGAGGAACACTTTCCCGGACATAAGAAGCCCTAACAACACCCAAAAGTCTAAAGTACTCCTCTCCCATAATGAAAATAACATAAAACATAATTAATAAAAGAAGTTACGTCCGGGACGTAACAAAGTCTTCCCCTTCAAATGTTCCTTGGCCTCAAGGAACCATCTCTGGCCACCTCTGACGGAGCGCCCATAGATCTTCCCACGTGGCCGCCGCCCTTGAGTCGTTGGTCCACTGCACAAGTAGTTGTGTCACCACACGCCCATCACGGTTGATAATGCGGCGGTCCAGAATTGCCACCGGTTCGACGATGATATTGCCGGCAGCATTGACAGATGTGGGCAACTGTTGAATAACACCGGTAGGAGGTCCCCTGTACTTCCGTAGCTGCGAGATATGAAACGTAGGATGAGTCCGAGTGCCACTTGGAAGCTCCAGTTTATATGCCACGTTGCCCACCCGTTCAAGCACAGGGAACGGTCCAAAGAAACATGGTGATAGCTTTTGTTGACGATGATCCCGCAGGCTGACCTGTCGATATGGTTGTAACTTGACCCAGGCGACGTCGCCGATCTCCAAAACGTGTTCTCTTCTTTTCTTATCCGCAAGCACCTTCATGCGTTCTTGAGCCCGTGCAAGATTAGTTTTAAGGATTGTCATCACTCTATCACAGGCGACCAAGGAGCGATCCACGACCTCAATTTTGGCCGTCCCATCAACATACGGAGGAATTGCGGTTGGTTCTTGGCCGTACACCACCTCGTACGGTGTCATTTGGATGGCGCTATGGTATGAGGTATTATACCACCATTCTGCTAACGGTAACCACTCTGCCCATTCTCGCAGTTTTTCGAAGCATATACAACGGAGGTACCCTTCCACGCATCGGTTAACTACCTCCGTTTGACCGTCCGATTGCGGGTGATAGGATGCTGATGTGTGGAGTTGAATCTGCAGAATTCGGAAGAGTTCTTGCCAAAAGTCACAAATGAAAACCGCATCTCGGTCACTAACAATTGCGGAAGGTGGGCCATACAACTGAACCACTGAGTCTAAGAGGACCCGTGCTATGGTCTCGGTGGTGTAAGGGTGTTTGAGGCCTATAAAATGCGCATGTTTGCTTAATCGTTCGACGACCACCAAAATAGTCGATTTGTCGTAGCTCATAGGTAGTCCGTCGATGAAATCCATGCTCACGTCCTGCCAAATCCTCTCCGGAATAGTGAGTGGCTAGAGTAGCCCCGCGGGATGCTGATTATCAGCCTTGCATTGTTGGCACGTGGTGCATTGTTGTATGTAGAGGTATACATCCGTCTTCAAACCTTTCCAATAAAAATTCCTTTTGATGCGTTTGTATGTGGCTGTAACCCCGGAGTGACTTCCCATAGGGCTAGCATGGTACAACTCTAGCAGCCTCCTTCGCATAGCCGGTTCCCGACCCAGCACAACTTTTCCCCGATGGGTTAGTATGCCATTTTTCCAACTATATTTTGGATAAGCTGTTGCAGCCCCTTCCTTGGCGGTAATGATACGCTGAAGGTGGGGATCCGTTGTCCATGTATGCTTCACCTGTTGCAAGATTTCAGATTGCACCGTAGTAATACCATATGCGACGCCATCCACCTGCTCATGTATTCGCGATAGAGCGTCCGCACATACATTTTCCTTGCCGCGCTTATAGTGTATCGTGAAATCGTAACCCATCAATTTAGATAGATAGCGTTGTTGCGCCGGTGTGGCTAGTTTTTGCTCGACTATGAATTTTAAACTGTGGTGATCGGTGCGTATGATAAATGATCCCCCCATCACATAATGCCGCCATTTTTGCACCTCCATAACAATAGCTAACAGCTCCTCGTAAGTGGACAGCCTGGCATTCTTGGGTCCCAAAGCCTTGCTAAAGAAGGCGACGGGACGCTCCTTTTGTAACAAGACCGCGCCCACCCCGGTATCAGCCGCATCCGTTTCGATGATGAAGGGTTGCTGGAAATCCGGAAGTTGCATGACTGGCGGGTTCGTGACGACATGTTTTAAGGCTTGAAATGAACTCTCTGCTGTAGGTGACCAGTGGAAGGTGCGCCGTTTGAGTAACTCCGTCAACGGTTGCGCGATCATGCCATAACCTTGGATAAAGCTGCGATAGTAACCCGTGAGTCCCAAAAAACCGCGGTCCTTTTTTACCGAAGTAGGAGTGGGCCACTCCAGCATCGCCTGTATCTTCATTGGATCGGTGGACACCCCTTGCCCAGAAATAATATGGCCCAAGTAGTGGATTTGTGGTAGTCCAAAGTCGCACTTGCTACGCTTAAGTACGAGTTGATGTGTACATAGCGTATGGAATGTGAACTTCAAATGCTCTATATGCGCTTCCCACGTGGAGCTGAAAATCAAAATATCGTCAAAAAATATAAGAATAAATTTCCGGAGTTGACCTTGGAAAACGCGGTTCATCAGGCTTTGGAAAGTGGATGGAGCGTTGGTTAACCCAAAGGTCATCACCAAAAACTCATAGTGACCCTGATGGGTCCTGAACGCCGTTTTTTGTATGTCGTCCTCCGCCATCCGCACTTGATGATATCCAGCGCGCAAATAGAGTTTAGAGAAGTAAAGTGCCCCCATGTAATTCATCAATCAGCTCCTCTACCAACGGAATTGGAAATTTGTCCTTGATGGTATTTTGGTTGAGTTGCCGATATTCGACACATAAATGCCATGAGCCGTCCTTTTTTACCAACACGACCGGAGAAGCAAATGGGCTGCAGCTGTGGCGGATCACGCCGGTTTGAAGCATCTCGCCAATAAGTCGTTCAATCTCAGATTTTTGTAATGGTGGATACCGGTATGGACGGAGGTTAACGGTTGTCCCTTCCTTTGCCAACACAATGTGGTGCTCTTGACCCCGTAACGACAGTAAACCTTGTGGCTCCCGAAAAAGGTCCCCGAATTGCTCCAAAGGGCCTTGAAGCTGTGAGTGTTCTGCTTCTATTGGCCGCCTGCCTTGGACCTGCCAATTCCGGTAACTCGGCATGGTGTTCTCCTGGACCGTGCCCTCTTGGTGGCTTTCCTCCACATGAATTTCACAAAGCGCCATCATATTGAGTTGCCCCTCTTTACCCATCAATTTCTGCATGCGTTTTTCCTTCCCCCACGCCAAATTGCCCGGCTGGGCACCCCGTAGGCTGATCCGTTTGCCCCCACTAGTAAATTTCATGCGTAAATCACAAAAATTCCAATTGACCATACCTAATGTAATCATCCATTGTATGCCCATGACGACATCACACCCACCTAACGGTAAGATCAACATATCGGACGTGAATTCCACACCTTGCATAGTCCACCGAAAACTTGTAACCTTGTGAGAACTGGAGATAGTCTTTCCGTTAGCCACGACCACCGAGAATGAGGTGATGGGGACTAAGGCACATTGTAAGTTCTGGGCCGCCGCTTCGTCCAAGAAATTGTGGGTGCTACCGGAGTCTATCAACACATGAATGAGCTGTCCTTGGTGCGATGTCGTAACTCGCATAGTGTTGAAATGGGTGATGCCCGTTAGAGCATGAACCGAAACTTGCGGTGTTTGGTGATCATTGTCGTGGTTGTCCATATCCAACACAGCCACATCATCTTCCACAGTGTCATTGTCCATGACGGCTTCCACCAGAACCTCCAAGCCGTATGACTGTCGGCGGTTTGGACACTTGTGGCCCGGAACGTACATTTGATCGCACCAGAAACATAAGCCTTTCTTTCGTTTGTCATACATTTCAGAAGATGTGAGTTTACGAGTACCGGTGTTTGGTTTGAAATTTGTGGGGCTTAGGGAAGGGCCAGAGGAGGACCGGTGCATCTCTTCCCAGGGCTGAACATCCTTGTGGCCAGGTGAGTGTTTCTTGCTCCTTGCATTCAATTGCTGCTCTTGCAAACGCGCCAGGGAAAATACATCTCCCAGTGACTTCGGTTGAAACATGCGAACCCCAAACTCGATCTCATCCCGGAGTCCGGAGAGGCAAAAGCTGATGGCGTGTTCTTCCGGTAATGCCACCCGATGTAGAAGTAAATCAAACTCCTCCAAATAACTTTGAACCGAGCCCCGTTGATGCAAATTCTTAATTTCACTCAGAGGGTCATTACACAGGATCGAGCCGAAGCGGCTGTGCAGCGCTTGAGTGTATTCTTCCCAGTTAGGCCATTGTCGAGTGAGTCGTGCCTTCATGAACGATTGGTGCCAAAATAAGGCTTTACCTTCCAAATGTATAGAGACCATCTTCACCTTTGTGTCCTCCGGTGTGCCGTCGACGTCGAAGAATTGATCACACCTATAAATCCATTCCATGAGGTCCTCTCCTGCAAACTTCGGGAAGTCGAGGCGCGGAAATCTGGTAAGCACAGGTGAGGAATGTGGCATTTTAGGATGGCTGTCCGGCGAGATGCCTCCCCCTCCCCCCTCCCCCGCGGGAAGACTCCGCTGCGCGCTCCGTCTTCCAGGCAGCGACCAGCATACAGACACCTTCGCTAATGGCTTGGACGGATCAGGCTAAATTGTCATGATTTTGGCGAAGGGCTTCCAAGTCGTGGTGCGGCTCTTTGGATCGTGTGGCGTCCGAGACCGGCATCGCGGGACGCACAGTGGCTCTGATACCTTGTTGCATTCACTCGGACAGTAGCCTGTAGAACAACTCCGGCAATACAACAATCGATGCACTATGAAACACTTCACAACAGATAACAGTAAACAAAAACACTTGTATTGCAAAAGATACTTGGAATCCTAAGGCAAGCCTGAACGGATCCTTGGACGGTGCAGGGAAGACTCTTACGAAGCAGCCGTTCACCAAAAACAGAGACAAGCAGCATAGTTTTAGCATAAGGTCGGAGGAACACTTTCCCCGGACATAAGAAGCCCTAACAACACCCAAAAGTCTAAAGTACCCCTCTCCCATAATGAAAATAACATAAAACATAATTAATAAAAGAAGTTACGTCCGGGACGTAACACCTTTCTACTCTAGGAGGCAGATAAAGAATAGTTCAATCTTGTCCTTTCTACTCTAGGAGGCTCAATATAGCCTTTCTTCACCACCTCCAAGATATCTTGTGTACCAAACAATTCCTACTTTAGTTTTCAAAGTCTCATTTCATGAGATGCGAAACTTGTAAGTTCATTCAACTAGTTATCTCTTATGAGCATGGCTCTTATATCACTTTGAGGAAATACTTTTTTGTTTGTTTGTTTGATTATATTTGGGAAACTCATAAGGAAGAAGAGTGGAGCACAATGGTTGGACATTTCTTCTTCATAAAGCTTTCTACCACATTTCTCTTGCTTTCTTTCTCTTTTTGGTGCACCTTACCTCCATCTATATTTCAAGAATACTCCACAATTGTTCTCTAGATTATTCATCCATTAATTTATTTTATTTTTAAATATGTATCGTAGAAACTCTTTTGAAAACACAACATAAAGATTTTTAAAAACTTCCTAAATACTCCAAGATTTTGAGACACTTTTATTGTCTGTATTTCCTTCTAGAAAAATGTATGTATGATACCATCACCACTATCCTTATCTGATACTAACTTTATCGACCTATCTGCTGGTTGTTTTCTTCAGAGCGCATTTTAAAATTACCTGAAGTCTACTCAACTGTCATAATTTCTCCTAATCTTATCACATTGAACTAGTACCTTTTGTCGATCCTAAACGTATACTGAGATTCATATTGTGTATGGCTGACGTAATTGTTGTTTTTCAGAATTTCCTTTTTTTTTGAAGTATTCGTGATAGTAGTTTAACACAATGCCTGCTCCTAGTCTTTTTATTTTTATTTCAACCACTAAATTCTAGATACAACACACTCAAGCCTTTATCCCACTATAGTGGGGTCCGCTATATGGATCTTTTGTCGTCATTGTGCCCTATCTTTAGTCATAATCCCACTAATGCCCAAGTACACCATGTCTTTCTTTATAGTTTCATTCCAAGTCTTTATTGATCTACACGCTCCTCCTTTAAACATGTCTAGTGACTGAACTCACTCAATTCTAGATATTGTATAAAAAATTGTCAGCTTTATTTATTTATATATATTCTTGTGTTTTGAAAATTATTTTTTGCTCTCTGGCAGCATTATCATTCTGGCTTCAAATCCGGAGCATTTTCTATTTACAGACATTAAAGTGATCCTCTATGATTTCGTTTCAGGGTGCAGAATTATCAAATGCAAGCTTTACATCAGGGATTATTCTTTTTTTAACATTTTATTGGACAATAATATTGTGTAGAAAATTTTGGCTAAGTTTGTAGATCCGGTGGAACACTACTTGTTTTCCTTATTTTCATTTACTGGGAGCTGAAAAAAGTATCAATTTGCTCAATTGTTTTAATTTATCTTTGTACTAGCATTTCTATGCATGGATAATTGCGTTAATTTATCTTTGTGCTCTTAGCATCATGAGTGACACCCTCTGGCAAATTTCTTGGAACTGGGTCTGAGAACGTTCGGGTGATCTCCATGGAGATCATGTGTGACTTTGCGTTGTACAACCCCGTACACGGGCGAGTGGGCCCCTCCCCAAATATCAGCCTAGGGGCGTGTTATGGGCGACGAGTTGGTGCGACCCCGTTCGAAGACGTGCGGGGGCTCGTACGTGCGTGCGAAGGTTTTATGTGCATCGTCTTTTAGTATTATAATATATATAGTATATTATATATATATTATATATATGTATTATATTATATTATATTATATAAATTATATGCGATTTGATTATAAAGAAGAAAGTGGGTGGAGGTAGCGGGGCAGAGCGGAAAAAAAAAAGAGGTAGCAAGGGGGGCTCGCGACAGCACGAGGGGAAAGAAGGAAATAAAAAAAGGAGCTGCAGGGGCGGGGGGGCTCGGGGGGAGGAGACAACACAGCAAATAAAGAAAAAGAGAAATAGAAGCAGGGAGGAGGGGATTTAATGCAAGGAGGCGGGTACAGCAAAAAGGGCAGGAAGGAGTTTTTGAGGAGCGGGGTTTTTCCTGTTCTCTTCCCCGCTAGGGTTCGGCCAGGGATGGAGCCGCCCGCCTCCGCCTCTCTCCCTCCGGCCGCCGCCTCAGCAAGGAGCACAACCCCGCCGCCTCTCTCTCTCTCTCGTCGGCTGGAGCATGACAACTCGACCCACGCCGCCCCTCTCTCTCCCTCCGGCCGCCTGGAGCAGCGGCCTGAGCCCGCCTCTCTCTCTCTCTCTGTCCCGCCGGCCTGCAGCAGAGCACGACGCTGCCTCCCTTCTTTCCTCCCGTCGCCGCCTAGGGCAAGGCCGGCCACTTGGAGCCGGGATTGGCCTCGTACAGCAGAGGCCGGCCACTTGGAGCCGGGATCGGCCTCGTACAACATAGCTCCGCCGCCCGGAGCTCGAATCGGCCACCGTTAGTGAGATTGGGATTTTCTCTCCCACTGCCGGCAAGAGGCTCGGCCACCATGGAAAAATGGAGCAAAAGAGGGAGATTTACTTCCTCTTCCAACAAGGGTTTGGCCACCAGCAAAAGAAGAGGTGGGAACTCATCACACCCAGCAAGGTCGGCCCAGATTTGTTCTCCCGGCACCGCCGCCAAGCACGCGACAATGGTAACGATGTTTCTACTTGGGCAGGTGAAGCCCTCAGTTTACATATTTGCATGGAAGCCCCTCTCCACTAACGGGTGGGAGGAAGGGAGCTTTTCGACGGGTTGACGTGTGCGTCCCCGCAGTTAATTGCATTAGTACTCGTAAGCGTGAGTACGAGTTTAGGCATGCAATGTGAAGCTCATCCGGACGTGTGAGCCGGATTGGTGATGTTCTGGGGTTCCCGGAGAAGACTCCGAGGAAGTTGTTTATTAGCCGCTTGCAGGGAATGCGCGCCACAAGCCCCAAAAAAGGGGGTGTGCGCAATATGTTTGGCCCGCTTATGTTAGCCGACCGATGCCTAGTTGGTCGCCGCTCGTCGAGACGTTGGCGTACAGGTGTTGCAGTACCAGGCAGGGAGTAGCAGGCTTAAGCCCAAGCTTGTGTCGACCCTCGAATGCATTTTTTGTTCATATTGCCGGCCTGCGTGCTGAGTATGGAATTCATATTCCTGTAATATTTTTTTTAATATCTGTGATGCTCTGTGAATATGTAGTTTACTCCTCCTGTCTTGGCCGAGTGGTGTGTTCGTGAACCGCTCCCCCCGTGGGGGCCCCGAGGTATAGATGTCGGGAAGCCCTGATGGCCTGTTGTCATCCTTTCAGAATAGCGGAGTTCCGCTGTTAGCGGCCCAATTGGGGCTGCGTAGAGTAGGGCTGCTGGGCGGTTTTGCGCCAATAGTAAGGCGGGCGAGGAACTTTTTACATAGACCCGAGGTGGCACCTCTAGTTAGGGAGTGGATCTTGAGATCCTTCTTATATGTTTCGGTCGGCCAAGAGAGCCCTCCGAAGGTGCCTTAGCTCAGCCCTTGGCTTGGGAGGGGAAGAGTTTGTTAGTCTTCCAGGTATGCGGCGGGTCCTCCACGCTGAGACCTTGGGTCTGTCCCTTGTGTTCCTAGTCTTGTGCCTAGATCGTTCGCTTGAGGGTAGTAGGTGCGCGGTCACCCCTTCCCCAAGGGTCGAACTCCACAGGAGACCGATTTTCGGTTTCAACATGTGTGATCTCCATGGTTTGTTGTGTCACAAGTAAACATATTGGAACCCCCGGACCGAGATTTTAGAATGGGACCTGATTCCAAAAATTACTCTCCTCTGTGAGTCATACAAGATATCCTTGGTAGATTTCAGAAGAATAAGGCTCCATTTGGTGTGGCGGTGGCGTTTGCTCCCGGCGGGTGGAAAGGGGCTCCCGGACTTGAGGGAGGGAGGTGAGGCTGGAAATGGAGGGGTGGCGGGGTTTTTTCTCCTAGCTGCGGGAGCAAACGCTCCAAATGTCAGGCCGGCCGTTTGTTTGTCCGCCTTGCGGACGGCGTTTCCTCCCGCCACCGGCGTGAATACGCCGAACCAAATGAAGCCTAAGAAAGTCTCTTATTTATGAGAAGAATTTTAAGCATGTACATAATAGGTTAGATACCATTCATGAAAGAAAGATTGCATAAATGACCAAGCCCTAAACTTAACCTGGCCCAAACCCTTCAACCAAAGAAATGACATTTTTCGTTGTTTTCTGGTTATCCAAGAATTGATGAACCTTATAGGGATCCGCTATACATTTGAAATTTTAAGAGTTCTGGGATTCATACCCTGATGAACTACCTGTTGAGCTTCCCATATTATGTCGACCTATGCCTTTAAACATTTTGTAATGAATTAAACTGCTCATCAAGCAACTTTCTGATTGTCATTATTAACCATGATGTGTAACTTTTTGGATAATTCTGTCATTGCATAGCCATTTACTATTATTTAGTAAATGTACAGTGCTATATAAACTTTTCTTGTTCTATGGTTAGGGAATTTATAAATATAATATCCTCTCACTTTCATGTAATCGTCCATGTTCTTTGATCTAGTAAAAAAATGAACTGTTGTTGATCGTGAACGTAGCTCATCTTAGGTGAACGTATATCTCTATCTTCTGTATTTTCTAATTTAATGCTTGATCAGTCTACTCTCGTTTTGCAACAGTGATCATTAATACACACACATATATATATATATATATATATATATATATATATATATATATATATATATATATATATATATATATATATATATATATGCTCATTGGATCATGAGAGAGAACATTAGGAGGATTTGGAGAAAGAGAGAGAAGAGGGAGAGGGAGAGAGAGGGGTGGGAGAGAGGAGAGAGAGATGGTGGAGTGATAAAGAGAGAGAGAGCAGTAATAAATTATTTTTATAGAATAAAATTTGCAAAATTTTATAAAATAAAAGTATGAATAAAAATTAATTTTTTTTCTGTCATTTTAAGTACTCATATGTATATGTTTTGAAAAAAATAAGATTTCGGGTGCATCGAGCACGGGTGAAGCCCGCCTGGAAGCGGTCGAAGGCCGCCCGAGAGCTTCAAGCACGGGCCTAGCCCGTGCGAAGAAGCTCGTATATACGAGTCGCAGGCACGGGCCTCCGGCCTGATGGCTACGCGCTAAAGTACCTGCCAGCCCCCCGACGGGCTTCACCCGCCCCCGGCGGGCTTCGCCTGTCCTATTTAAATTTGTTTTTGTATGGTTTATGTATTATTTTATTTTTTGGATTTTTTGATTTAAATTTTTAATTTTTTTTAATGTTTATGTATTATTTTAATTTTTCGATTTTTTTGATTTGATTTTTTTAATTTTTTTAATAAAAAACGGGCGGTCTGCTTCGCCGCCACCGGCGGCCTGACCTGAGACCCCTGTCGGGTTCGCTGGGAGCCGGCGAACCTGTCACGGGTATTCCGGTCAGGCCAGCGGCGGCACCGCCGGCGGTGGCCCTGACCGTGAGGCCCAGATCTATGCCTCACGGTCAGGGCCAGCGCTGGCGGTGGCCCCGCCGGAGGGCCACCGGAATACCCCCGACAGGTTTGCCGGCTCCCGGCGAACCCGACGGGGGTCTCCGGTCAGGCCGGCGGCGGCGGAGAAGCACGTGAAATGGGTGGGGAGCGGATGAGAGGAATCGGGTTTTAGGGGAGAGAGAGTTTGGTTTTTTGGGGTTTTTTTTATGTAAGTAATGACCTCTGACAAGAATTATTAATATGTAATCAAAATAAAGCACTTGTGAAGTAGATGCCCTAAATAGATACCCAAAAATTCTAACAAAATTCATACAAGCTTATTATAACCTAAAACCAACTCTGCTCATGTTTCATACCCTCTCTATGGGCAGTGAGACCACAATAGCCAAAATAATTATTAGGGCATTACTATTGATTACAAATGAAGTGCTATAACCATTGTCCAAAATTCCTCAAGTAAATTGTCAGAGGCTCAAAATACCCTAGCCCCTTCACTACCCAAATTTGGTTAAGGTTCAAGATGTTTAGCTAACCTAAACCTACACTACAAGTTTTAGGTCCTAAGCTAGGGTTAGAGTTTTGGGGGTTCTACCATTTTCAAAGTTAGCTAATATTTTTAACAGAGGGTTATATATGTCCTAGGAACCTCCTTGCAAAAATTGAAGTTCATCCAAGGTGTTTAGGACTCATACCCTTCACAAGGCCAAAAGGTCCCTCCTTAGGGTTTGACCTAGGAACTTAGGGCAAATCTATTCCTCCCTATCCCATATTCCATGGGGAGGTGATGAGTGCCCTAACAAGTCAGTGGCCCAAATTTCAGCCTCTGTTGAGGTGATTTGGTCACTCAAAATCAAAGTGCAACTTTTGACCAAAATGCCCTTTTTAAGGTATAGCTAGGGTTGGGTCAAAACCTGTTCAAAACACATCCAAATTGAATGAAATTTTATACAGATACCTAATTGGAACCCAGGGACCACTCACCAAGATTTGGGAGGGTTTGGAGGTGTTTAGGGCACCTATTTAATTTATCTAATACTTATTAAATATTTACAAAAACTATAGAAATATTTTCTCCAAAAATTCCCATTTTTGGGCAGGCCCTAGGTATATCTAAGATAGACTCTCTGCCAAAATTTCAGCTAATTTGGGCTAGGGGTGAAGAGTGGGCACTCAATTTAATGACTGCCTAGCCCTAAGGGTATGTCCCACCAAAATGGGTGCCTTGGTCAAACCAGAAGCCTAAATGGGTTCAAACCAATTTTAAAATAACGTAGACAGAAAGGGCTACAAATCATGTGTTGATCATTTTCTCATACAGAGCCTCTAACTATTTTTAAAAATTTAAAACATTAAATGTCAAAGGTGTGACAGAATGAAATAAATAACATTAATTTCCTATAGTTTAATACTGATGCAGCACGAATCTTGGCGCAAGGATCAACGGCATCTGGTCATCGTCTTCATTGAGCCGACGGCTGAGATTCGTCCCGCCTGGAGCGATTTCCAAGCCCTGCCGCCGGCGATCCAGCCCCTTCCCCGGCCGGCCACCGCCACCAACACCTCCGTTGAGGTGGTGGCTATCGCCAGGCGGCGGCTCCGCCGCCGGAGAGGCGTTTTCCGGCGGATATAGCAAGAGGTTTTCTTGCCGAAACCAGGAAAAATCCCGGATTGGATCGGGCTCAATTGAGCCCGAAACTCAAGCCTAATTAATCCTAAGATCTACCCGCGGGTTAAGGAGAGGAGGAGGACCTTCCTGGCGGCCTGGATGCGAGAGGAGCGGCGGGACGCCATTGACGACGGCGACGGCGCTCGGCTTCTGCAACTGCACAGTGGAATGGCTCGTCTCCTCCAGGTAAACGCTCTAAAATGATCCCCTCGGCTCCCTGAAGGTGTTTAAATGGCAAATGGGGGAGAGGGGAGGCTGGTTCTTCAATGGCCATTAACACCATTAAAGGTGTGGCTCGGGTTGTGTGGAGGGGGGCTGAACCCACCCCTTGGTGGCCAGGAAACGGCTGGAATCAACTCCTCTCTCCTAGAGGAGTTGATTGCAGCCATAATTGGTGGCTGTTAGTCTCCCTTGGCCGGCCTCTCACTTCCCCCTTCTTCTTCCTCATTTTCTCTCTCCTCCATTATCATGGAGAGGAGCTCCTTTCTCTCTCCTAGTCACCTCTGGTTGACTAGTCAGCCTCACAAACTAAATGCAGCCCACTTGATTATGATGGTCATGGGAATGGGTTTAGCCTAAGGGAGAAGTGGCTTGGGCTTGGGTTAGCCCTTTTTGGGCTAAGTTTGACTTGACCCAAATGAGGGTTGACCTGGTCAATTTGACCATCTAGGTTGACCCCATTGGGTCTTGGGTGACCCATTGGCTTCCCTTAGGGTCTAGGTAGGGTTATGTAGGGTTACCCTGTACTTGGGAGGTCACATACCCTTAGTAAGGGTACTTTGACCAGGCTAGGGCTTGAGTTGACTTGGGTCAACCTGGCCTCTAGGGCTGTCCCCAATGTGTCCTGAGTGACCATTTGACCTCACTTTAGGGTTAGGAGGGCATAGGAGGGGTCCTTTAGGCTAGGAGTAGGTCAGTTGGCCCTAAGTAGGCTAGTTTGACCCATTAAGGGCTAGGGTTGACCTTGGTCAACTGGGCCTCTTGGGTTGACCCTAATGGGTCCTTTTGGCTCTAATGGGTCTCCCAAGCATTAGGGGTGTTGTGGTAGGGTCTTGGGGTTAAGGTGTAGCCCATGGTCATCCTAAGCCATTGTTTAGAGTTCTACTATTTGCAGACCATGATGGTCTCCACCTTTTTGTCTCCTATCTCCTGGCCCATTTCTGGCTTCCTAGGGTTTGTCATGACCTAGTCATGGCTAAAACTATTCTTAGGGGTCTAGTTGGAAATGGGATGTTACATTTTATTTGCAAACCCAATATGATATTTGCAGTCCAAGATCCAACGTCTCTGGATCAAACACTCAAATCCGACGGCCACCTATTTTCTCCTTATTTTCGTACACACGCTATTGGCAGACTATCATATATCTTTTTATAATAGTATAGATATATTACAAATCAATATGCATATTAATAATGCACACCGAACTTGGGGTTTGTTTGACTAAGCTGTGGCTGAGCAGGAAGCAGTGGTGTGAAATAGTGGTGCAGGAATCAGCTGTTTTGCAGTGGTGGAAAAATTTATAAAACTGTATGGAAAACTGTATTTGCAGTGCTGTGTGAAACAGTGCTGCAGAACTTAACAGTAATGAAAATTAAACAGTAATGAAAATTAAACATAGATAAAATTAAAAAGTTCGCATAATTTATGATGTTCAACATAAAATTAACAATTTGTTCGACATAAAAATTTGCGATACAGATTTGCGAATTAATGATAGTCGTTCTTCAACTCGAACAAATAACATCTACAAAAAAGAGTTACGTCAGATTAGATAAATTTAATCCAAAATAAATAATTTTTTTGTTAAAGTATATTTGTATGAATCGTACCTGCGAGCTTGTTCTAATTGTTCTGCAATGAATTCTCTCAAAGCAGACATCTCAGATGCACCTGTCCCCTCATGTGTAACTGGCTCTATGCTCGAAGTTGTGACTGTCGGTTCGTCGATATTGTACCCTATGTTCGTATGCCTCAGGATGCACAAATGTTTCATCAAGATCACATGCTTTGAACTTTAGATCAATCCTAGATGGATGCCTTCTTATGTAATTATGGAGGGTCATTGTAGCCACAACAATTATGCATTGCTTTGAGAATGAGTATTGTGACATCTTTCTAAGGATGCACCATTTATTTTTCCATATGCCAAAGCTATGTTCAAAAATAGAACGCAAAGATGAGTGCACTTGATTAAATTTTTCACGACGACCTTCAGTTGGCCGATTGCCTCAGGCGAAGACCGTCAAGTGATATCTTGTTTCTGGAAATGGTTTCAGAAGGTCGTCTCTAACGGATATCCAGCATCCACCAAATAAAATTTCCTTTATTAAAATGATTTATTATGACCAAAAAATTAATAATAGTTTATAAATGCAGTGAGAAATTTACCTGGAGGCGCATATGGAAATTTACAACTTCTATCTCGCACAACTCGGTGATAAATGCGGCTATCATTGCCGAACCCTCCCAGCTAGGTACCACATATGTGAAGCACATATTGAAATCGCACACTATCATAATATTCTGAGTTGGTGATCCATGTCGACCAATATATGTGACTTACTCATGTACCGGAATGCAAGCATCCACATGAGTCTCATCAATTGCTCAAATGCAGTCCTTAAAATAAGGCATGTATTTTCCATCATTTTCAATATGCGCGGGTGTATTTATGAACTGTGGATCAGTAGGAGCTATGATATCCATTGAAAGACTTGATAGTGCACGTAACCCTTTCTCGAAATATCGACTAATTGTTTCAGTTGAATGTTGGAAGCATTTTGACATCTTCCGCAAAGTTTCATGATGGCCAAAAATGTATAATGTCATTCCCAAGATCTCTCGGGTTGCAGTCCTTTTAGATGCTTTTAAACCATATGACTCTTCTAATAAAATCAATAAGTCACAAAATATTTGTTTGGACATGCGAAAATTATCAAAAACCCTTCCTGGATGCCCAGTCTAATAACTCTGCCACTCATTTCTCCCCAGTTTGTTTAGAGGTCATGCAAGGTATCTTTGTAGGAGATGGCTAAATGTATTCACTTATAATGTCATCCCCAGTTAAGCCACTCATCTCTACTGAAATGAGTGTTTGGTCTATTACCTAATTCAATCTCTTGTATACACAGGTCGCAGAATGTGTACATGCGCAATTTTCCATTGTGCAAAAACCACACCTTCCTTTGGTTTATAAATCGTTCGCCTAAAATTGATTCCAAACCTTATTGGATGAATCTGAGAAGAAATGGATGTAAACTTGAATTTACTCGTTCAAAAACTATTTTTTATTAATTGTATGCTCTTCACAACTCACAAATTAGGAAGTTGGAACAGAACTAGAAGAAGTAAACAAATGCAATTATTAGAAAACATTTCAGAGATTTATCTCAATTCCAAGTTTGTCAATCCAAATTAATTCTAGTCATGGTACTTTTTGCAATGAGTCTGAATTCAATAAATATTTAAATTATATACAAGTCCAACATTTGATACAAATACATAATCATTACTTGTCAAGCTTGTTTAGATAACAACTAACATTGTCATAACATAATTGCATGGTACTAGATTCTTTTCTACATGCGCGGTCATCATTTGGTGGAGTAGAAACATTTTAAAGGTTATGTTATCGCCACAATAAAAAAAGTACCTTGCAATCAAGCATCAAAATTCTAAAAAGGGGGGGGGGAATGGACATTGAAATACAAAGTTACAGTCAACTAAATACCTGAAAAAATGACATTGGCTTTTCCTTTATATCTGGTTGATGAAAAGGCTCAAGGAACTCTCAAATCAAACAGCATCCCACATTTTTCCAGAATATCAAGTTATTTTGGTGAAGGAACTTAACATAATGATGATAAACTAGAGATTTTTATTGCCAAAGAGAAGCATGCTAAGTGCTCAAACATTCTTTGCTTGATATATTATAGGGTAGAAGAATATGCACTGTTAACGTTATGATTTCCACAATAAACAGTGGACAAAAATTTCTGAGACGGGGATCTTACCACCGGAGAAGAGCGGGCAAGAACAGTGGAGAAGACGATGAAGCTAGGGCAACAGGAGAAGTGCCACGGTGAATGGCGAATAAGGAGCTGCAGCTAGGGCACAGGAGAAGCGCGGGCGAGACGACGGAGAAGATGCTGCAGCTAGGGCACAGGAGAAAATTGGGGAAGAACAAAATGAGGCAGAGAAATCGGTCGTGTCGTGGTTTTTGGCAAAACGCGAAGCCGACGTTGTTCCACCGCGACTTTCATTTTATTGTTTGGTGATGCTTCCCCTACCGCTACTGCGTGCAACTCCCGTGCCGCTTTACCAAACAGAGCGTTATTTTGATCGTCCGATCAAACAACTAAAAATATAGCATTGAGATTTCTAGCTGGCTGATTTAAATTGAATTTTGCTAAACATTGCAACACATTCAAAGGTAACTGTTATATTTTGGATTCCCAAAATTACTGCTACATGCTTCCTCTGCTACATTTATTCTGACCATCCAAAAATCAAGCCTTCGTTTAGGATTCCCAAAAGTCATTGCTGGCGCGCATGCCAAACTACGTTTATTTTACTGCTACACGCCTGTAACACACTAACGTCGCTGCTGCTGCTCGCTGCATGTACTTCTGTCCGCCTCCTCCACATAAAATATATATTGCTTCTTGCTCGACAAAGTGTTGCCCCTCCAAAACTCCTCCACTGAGCCACCTCCAACTCTCAGTGGCTCCTCCTCAATCTCTTCCTCCTCGGCAGTGCCTCGCCTCCTCCAAGACCTCCTTCAAGCTGCTCCTCTCTATCTCCCTCTTAGGTGCTTTGTGCACTTGAAGATGCTCTAGCAACCTGGATCTGTAAACTCCACCACAAAGACACCTGAGATTATATTGCGAAAGTAAGTCCAGGCGGTTTGGGAGGGAGGAAGCAAGTGTCGGGGGCATCAGAAGGGTGGCGTAGGGGTCTCCCGGGGTTCTAGCTTACAAATGGTGGAACAACACTGCCACTGGGTATATAGAACCCTCTCAACACCTGCGACGTTTCTCCGGGGACCAAGATGAGGTGGGGGTCTTTTGCTGCTGAATTGGTGCAGTTAAAAGATGTTGCCTCTCTTTCTTCGTCTCTTCCATCCCAACTTATTCTGCCTCTTCTCTTTTTTCATGAAAAAGTCTTTTTTTTCTTATTTTTATGACTTGGGTTAATTTTGTCTGTGTTATGTGATGCCCTCTGTACAGATTTTATGATAAAATTTTCAGCTTTTATCACTCCATAATAGGATCATGTCGATATACTGTAAATACTAGAACATGTTTACTTTGCTTGGTTTCTTCCATGAATCATCTTCTCATGGTCATACTTAATTTTCTCTCTTTTTTTGGTATATATGAACATTGGCTGCTTCTTCTTCTCTTGGAAGGAGCTAAATAAGAATAAGAGATATTTAACATAGCCCGATAAGTGTCCAAAGTCTGTGTAAAACAAGCACATGTTTGTAAAATTAAATAGTGGCAAACCTTTGTGCATACATGATCAGGCGAAGCAAGCGACGGGTACTGTCGCAGTTGAATGTGGGCAAAACTCGCTTGAATGCCAAGCGGGCGAACCTAGGGTGTCCGGCGAGCCCTTAGCCGTCGGCCGCCCCGCAGCCCCGCTGTCACGCTGGAAGGTGGAGCGCGGATATTTGGATTTACGCTTTACGCGTATATCCATGAAACCCACCCACACACACACACCTACAGATATATATATATACATATATATATATACGAGCATCTTCGCACGGGCTGTGCCCGTGCTCGATGCTCTCGGGCGGCCTTCGGCCGCATCCAGGCAGGCTTCGCCCGTGTACGAACGGGCTTCTCCCGTACTTGATGCATGCGGGTTGTGCCCACATAAAAGCGGGATGCGCCCACATCATAGCGGGATGCACTCACATCAAGACGGGCAGTTCCCGCAATATATACATAGGAGTACTCAAAATGACCGTAAAAAATATAAATCAATATTACAATTTTTATTTTATAAAAATAAATTACATTTTGTCGTAAAAACATTAATTTTAGGCAATCTTTCTCTCCCTCTTCTTTCTCTCCCTTCCCCATCTCTCTCCCTTTCTCTCTCCCTCTCTCTCCTCCCCCTCTCCGCCCCCTTTCTCCTCTCCCTTCCGCCATCTTTCTCTCTTTCTCTCTCCCTCTCTCTACTCCACTCTCTCTCCTCCCCTCTTTCTCTTTCTCTCTCTCACTCCTCTCTCTCTCCCAACTCTCTCCCCCCATCTCATGCTCTCTCTCGTGATCCAATGCCTCTTGTTTGTTCCATGGTGTGCCTCCAAATACCAATATTGGTTTATATAATAAGATATATATATATGGATTTAATCTTATGCGCACTGTTTTATATAAGCACATTACGCACTATATCATAGCCATCCAGAATCATTCGCGATTTCCTTCTATTTCCGCAATCACGCGACCGACTGGAAGGGGTGATCTGCTTCTCTGCGATTTCCGGCGACTTCCGCCCAAAATCCGGCCGACATTTCTACTTTCGGGAGATTTTCCTGCACTCCAGGGGTAGGGCGAGAGCAAACCAAGCTTCATCTGACGACTTCATCTCCTCCACTACACATCTAGGGCGGAGCCGCTGATCGCCAATTCTGGAGACTAGATCACCTCCAACTTCTCATCTATCGCTCCTGCATTTCAGAAATGAGGCCAAATAGATGTCGTTGCGTTAGTACGATCACTCCACAGAGTATCACAATTCGCTCTCTGATGTGTCTATGGTTCGCTCGATGCAAAACTCATCGGATTCACTCAACGCCAACCTCTGGTTGCGTGAATGATCCACTCGACGCCACACTACAAACTTCATGTGACACCACCAATACACCACCAGACAGAAATTCAATAATGACAAAACAGAATAGAGCACTGTTTCTTCTGATTGCTGTGTCTGCAAGCCAATAGGCTCTAATGACCATCCAAAATCAGAAACATAACAAAAAACACAGTCTGCAATCTTTTGGTTTAGAAATATAACTATGCAATTTGGCTGGTCTAGCAAATTAACAAAAAACACAACAACATAAACAAAATAAAAAACAGTATCGGCAATGCTGTCTAAAATCAGAAATATAACAAAAAACACAGAATAACAAAAAACACAGACTTGGCTGGTCTAGCAATGCTGTCTAACATCAGATTGACACACATTACAATCATAAATATAACTATGGAAGTTAAATTAGGCTTGGCAGGTCACAGATTGAATAACATCAACAATCCCAGTTGCTGGTCCCAGTTTCATACAAAGCAACCGTGCAAGTTAATCTTTAATCTTAGCAAGTAGTCATCATGTAGGCTTGGCTGGTCAAGAAAATCACACAAAAGAACAAAAATAACATTGCATCATAATTAAAATGTTGGAACTCAGTGCGCACAGTTGAAAGATATGGTACCTAAACACCTAGAGGGGGGGTGAATATGTGACCTAATCCTTTTCTAACTTTGTTGGCAGCCAAACAGTTATATCACAGATTTCTAACTACTTTTGCACAGCAAACAGCAATAACAAAACATACACAGCTAATCCACAGCACAATCACATCACAGCACACAGTGTTTTATAGTGGTTCCCCAAGATATGGGTACATCCACTTTCCCCCTTCGCCTATCTAGCAGTGTACTAGATTCGGCCTAACTTCTCCACTGTCTCAGAACCCAAATTGGTTCCTACCTCAGGCCCAAGGCCTTACAACTCAGCTTTATCCCAAAGCCTACACTCAGCCAATCAAGGCCTACACTCAGCCAACCAAGGCTTACACTCAGAGATCTCTATCTCTTACACTCAGGCTAACAAGCCCTACCCTCAGCCTTTATAAATATAGGCTTACAAATCACTCAGATCCAATGGATCCTACAAGATAAAAATGTTTTACAAATAATAACTCTACAACTCAGAATTAAAGGAGGGGAGTTGAGAGATTCTTGATGAGTTCTTGGAAGAACTCAGCTGGATTCACCCTGACTTAGCTTTCTTCAAAGCTTCTTGAGTAGAACTGAATAAGGCTGAATCCTCTGCAGTTGTTCCTTGACCTCTGCCACTTAAGATCCAGAATTGAATCTGAATCCTTCTTCTCAGCCTAGTTCCAGAGGCTGATTTCTTGGATGGAGCCCCTCTCTCCAACTTCTTAGATCTGCACTTGAACTGCTAGATCTTCTTGTGCTGATACTCTATGTATTACTTCAATAATTACATCAACAACTCTTAACCACTTTTCAACAACAACAGTTTCTGTAAACTGTAGGTGCCTATTTATAGACCTTCTTCATGGTAACCGGCTGGTCCGGTCCATAACTGACTTCTGACATCTCTGACAGTTGCTGTAGACCTGCTGGAACGGCAGCTGTCAAGTCTTCCAGTCACTTCTTGAAAATCTCTATCTGTCTGTAAGTGTCAAGACTTTCTGTCTTTAAGTGTCGACACTTATAGTCCAAGTGTCGACACATGTTATGTAAGTGTCGACACAAGTCTACAAGGTGTCGACACAACTTCTTGTATGTCTCGACACATATTCTTCTTCATGTGTTGACACTGAAACTGAGTGTCGACACAAGTACTTGTTCTTCTAGCTTTTGCTGAATTCTTCTATGTGTCGACACATCTCTTTTGTGTCGACACATCTTCTTGTGTTGAATCTGTCAAGTGTCGACACTGCTTCTTGGTGTCGACACATAGTCTTCTATGTTGATTCTTGCTGAGTGTCGACACAGCTCCTTGTGTCGACACAGCTTCTTGTTGTTGAGACTTCAGCTGAGTGTCGACACATTCCCATAGTGTCGACACTTGTACTTAGAATAATTTGTTGTTCTTTCTGTTCTTTGCTAAGTGTCGACACAGCTCCATGTGTCGACACTTTCTTCCAGTGTTGAGTCTTCAGCTGTGTGTCGACACTTAGTTCAAATGCTGACTCTTCTGTTGAGTGTCGACACATTGTGTTGAGTGTCGACACATGCTTCAAGTGCTGACTCTTCTGCTTAGTGTCGACACATTGTGTTGAGTGTCGACACTTGTACTTAGACTCTGCAGACTTTTGCTGAGTGTCGACACAGCTCCAAGTGTCGACACTTTCTGTCTGGACTTTTCTTCACTGAGTGTCGACACAGCTCCAAGTGTCGGCACTTTCTGTCTGGTGTCGACTCTGCATCCCAGGTGTCGACACAATGACTCCAAGTGTCGACACTGCTTGTCTGGGTGTCGACACAAGCTTTCTTAAGTGTCGACACTTTCCCTCTGGGTGTCGACACATGGACTTAGAAACTTTTTGCTTCAGTCCAGTGATTTCTTAACCTGCACAAGTAACTCAAACATACATCAAATACATTATGATGTATATCATTGAGTTGGGTGAGGCTTTTTCAAATCAGGTACATTTGACCAATGTACCCAACAACAGTAATTTAAAGTTGAAACTTCAAATAATAACAAACAAAAAACAACATTACCTCTATTTTCGTAATCAACTTCTTGAATTTACAAGGCACTGCGAAAAAAATAATTTGCAGAATAAAATTAAAGAATTTTCGTAACATGAAAATTATTTTGATTAGCTAAAGAAAAAATCAAACCTTTTTTTGGACAATTGCGACTGTCATGAGTTGTTTGCTCTCCACATGTTATGCAATGTCTGGCGGTTTTAGTTCTTTTCACAACTGCTATTTCTTTTCCTCCTTTAATTCTCTTGCCACTACCTTTTGTTTTTGAATAATTAGGTAGCAAAATATCAATGCTAGTGAGAATACTTGATTCGCAATATGAAGAACATCCATTGTTATTCACTGACTCAGGCCTTTTTTTCCCAACTAGTTCCAATATTTAACAAATCATTTAAAGCTTCATCATCTCCTTTTGCAATTTCCATGCATCGGAATAGTTGTGACCATACATTGGAAATTAAAAGTCTCCTTCGCCCTTCCTCAGAAATATTTGTCACCCCTCCAATTATTTCTTTATTTTTAGGTGTTCTGGTCCACCTCTTACAAATACAATATGATGGTAGCTCATTGACCCCTTAACATTTCCAAATAGTAATAATATGACGACAAGGAATGCCTTGAGTTTCGTACATTTTGCAATCACAAAAGGTATTACTTAAACTGAATAGAACATTTCTATCTTTGTAATTGAGATTGCAAGAGTCAATTATGGTAAAAACTTTCCGCTCTTCATTAATTTTCTCAGAAGTTTTGATCATACAACCAACACAAGCACTCCATAATTCATCTTGGAATTGATAAAAAGTAGAATCTGTATATATTTCACTTGCATTCCTTTCTAACCATAGGTCGGTTTTCAACTTTGGCTTTCCATATAATGTGTCATGATTTACTTTAAGATATTTCTGTCGTTGTGCACCCATAACACTATCAAATCTGAAAATAAATTCAACCAAACTCAATTTGTTGTTTACAAAATGATTGAAAAATGAATTTTCACTTTCAGATCTGGATGTGGTTCATAATAAGCCAGATACTAACGTTTCTTTCAAATATGTTGGAATCCACATTGAACGGAGATCAAACATGTTTGCTAACCAATCATTTTTTGTTAAACCATAATCTTTTATAATTGATATCCATGATGTCTCAAACTCTTCAATAGTTTCTGAATGTCAGAGACAAGATTTAAAATGGTTTTGAAATGAGATGTCTGAGTTTAGGCTCCCACCAACTTTTTTAGATATTTTTTTTCATTATATGCCACATACAGAATCGATGTGTAGTAGTTGGATAACACTTGACTATAGCACTTCTAATTGCAGGGTCTTGATCAATCACAATTAGTGAAGGTTTGTTACCACTCATACAATCATTGAATTGGTCAAACAACCATTCAAATGATTCAGATTTTTCATCAGCTTAGAAGCCCGCAGCGAAAGTAATAAATAATCTATGAATATTAATTCCAGTAAACGGTGCAAAAATTATAGAATATTTATTTGTATTGTAGATTGTGTCAAATGATAATAAATCGCCAAATAAAGAATAATTATATCTAGCAGTGCTATCTGACCAAAAAAACATGTTTCAAATGTGCATCATTAACTAGCTGAAAAACATAATAAAATGAAGGATCTCTTTGTTTTTGAATTTCAAAATTATGAATAAACATATGAGCGTCAAAGTCTCCGATAAGGGCCTTCAAATCTCTGACATAATTTCTAGCATCTTTAATGGTAAATCCAACATTAGCATATCCTCCAACCTGCTCTTTGATTATATGAAATGCTTGCGATGGTCCAATGTTCACTCGATCTAAAGTGGAAAGCAAATTCCTTTTAACATTGTCCACCTTTCTATTTGACCGTAAAAATGCTTTTTACTGGGTGTGCAAAGTTCATGCGTATGACTTTCTTGAAAAGTAAACTCATTATATTTATTTTCTCCAATCCTCTTAACACCAACAGTAGCTTTACAAACCTCTCTGGTAATTGTTATTTTTATGCTTAACTCTTTTCCAGTCTCAGTGCTTTCTAACAATTGTTTCTTAGACTTACCACCTTCCTTTGAGCAGACAAAATATTTATAATTTAATTTACCTTGTGTGCCCTTTTTGCAAGTCCAACTACGAACGCTAAAACCAATAATATGTGCATATGTTTTATAACAATCAACAAATTCTTGGATTGATGTAAATATACGACCTACGCAGGGCTTAAGCTCATTATCACATGTTGGTACTATGTCTAAGTACTTCTCAGTTAAACCTGTTTGAGCTTCCATTTCATTCATGCACCATAAAAAAAAAGAAATTGTGTATTACAGTTTAATTCATTTCATTCCTGCAAGACATCATTAATTAACAACCAGGAAATGCCATTCTAGATGGAATTTGTTAGCAAGACAACATAAACACTTACTATTGTGAGATTAAAATATCTAAGAAGAATATGGTTCCGCAATTGCAATATGGATTGATAGTGCTCAGTTTGCATTGCATAAATGAGGCTAAGATCACATAATTGAGAAAAATGTAAATAACTCAGAGCTTTTATGTCGGGAATACATGCTTCAATTATTCCACATTTTTGAGGATATGCTACAGTTCTAATTTTCAGAATATTGGCATTCTTTGAGAAATTTTTACAGATATTAAAGAATGATGTACGTTGAGAAAATTCTGCAGCTTAGAGGAATAGAGGGAAGAAAAAAAGAAACAGAGAACAAACGCTTATGTAGTCCAGAAATCCAGGGCTAAAACAAGAAGTTGGAGGTGATCCAGTCGCCGGAAATGGCGATCGGCGGTTCCGCCCTAGATGCGTAGTAGAGGAGATGAAGTCGCTAGATGAAGCTTGGTATACACGACAAATGTCGTCCTCACGACAAATGTCGTCCCCATGGTAAAGGTCGCCCCCACGGCAAATGTCACCCCACGGCAAATGTCGCCCCCACGGCAAATGTCCCCCCGCGGCAAATGTCGCCCCTACGGCAAATGTCGCCCCCACGACAAATGTCGTCCCCACTACAAATGTCGCCCTCAAGATAAATGTCCCCCCCCCACAACAAATGTTGCATGCACGGGGTCTCCCGTGCACGACTGCTTATATATATATATATATATATATATATATATATATATGAGGGCTACTCTAGTGCGGGCGTACGGGTAAGTGTCAAGGAGGTTTCAAATCTGAAAGTGATCAACATGAAAGTTGTAGATCTCGGCGAGACAAACAACTTTCATGTTGATCACTTTTGATTTGGAGCAATTTTAACTTTCGATTTAGGCCTCGAAATCTGGGGCGGCGAGACTTCTACAGTAAGCGTGCTTTTTTTTTCAATATTTGAGGTCCAAATCGAAGATCAAAATGGCTCTAAATCAAAAAGTGATCAACATGAAAGTTGTTCTTCTCGCCGAGATCTACAACTTTCGTGTTGATAACTTTTCAATTTGAAACCATCCTCACTCCCAAAATGACCTTTCCGTACGCCCACACAAAAGGTTGCCCGCATTTGAGATATATAATCATATATATATATATATATATATATATATATATATATATATATATATATATATATATATATATATATATATATATATATATATATATATATATATATATATATACGAGTGACAGGCATGGTCCTCCGGCCCTCCTGCCCCGTGCGACAGTACCTATTCGCGGTGGCGGGCTTCGCCCCCCCCCCCCCCCCACCCCCGGCGGGCTTTCGCCCGCCCCATCAAGGTGGGTTTAGCCCACAAAATATACATATAAGTACTCAAAGTGACCGTAAAAAAATACATAAATATTATAATTTTTATTTTGTAAAACAATATACGTTTTGACCTAAAAATATTAATTTTAACTTTAATAAAGTTGATTGATTTAATGTCATCATTTCGAAAATATCATTGATATGACTAATAACAACCTTCCTTGAATAGACCGCTGGCATGCCTAATGACAACCTACCATAGTAGGTGTATGAGCTCTACTAAAAAACTTTTTTAATTTAAATGGATATGTAGTGAGGACATTGATGTACTGGGCATGAACCCAAGATTTTAGTGTTTTATTATTATTTCTGTGGACGCTCCCTTCGTGGAGATTATTTACTATTTATGTGATTTGTGTGGAATTACCTTATTATTTTGCTACAGTTGTGATCGATTTGGCCAGCAGGATCGGCATTTTGTAGTGATGACCTTCCCGGCCATGAAGGTGTCACCGCAAAGCGGCGGTTCTGGGCCTAAGACCCCGGTATTTTAAAAGGGGGGGGGGGGGGTCTTACAAGTGGTATCAGAGCAGACCTCGATCGAAAAGTAGCAGTACACAACCCCTGGGTCACCCCCGCGCGATTTTACTTTGGGGACAAACTAAGCAGCGGAAGCAGTGCTGTGCCCATGTGGGGGATCACATGTAAATTGTCCACTTTATTATTAGGATTGAGTCGATTACTTACAAATGGTTTTGTTACGCAGCCCCCAGCACAACTTACACCATAGGGCGGAGTTCAGCATACTCCAAATGTTACCCCACCTCCCCCGGTCCCCACTCCGTTCCTCAAGTCAGAGATGGGGCAGACTTTGACAGCTATCCTGGAGGCTTTTAGGGCTCAACAGGTTCCGGCTCTGCAGCCAAACCCGGGGGCCAAATTGCTGAGTATATTCCGAGGACTGTCTCCACCATCCTACTTGGGGACAGAGTCGGCCGTTCGGATAGAGGAGTGGCTAGACATCATGTATGCGATGCTGACTAGGAGAGGGTGCCCGTGGGAGGAGAGGGTGCCCTTGGTTGTCTCTTGCTTAGAATCCCATACCAAGAGGTGGTGGAAGACATCGCTAGACACGACGTTTGCTGATAGAGAGGTTGCATAGATTGCTTGGTTGCATAGATTGCATAGGTTGCATAGATTGCAGGATAATTTTGTATACTTCTGTTCAACACTAATAAAATTATTATTATTTCTTCTTCCAAAATATGAAATTAATTGTATTGTTTTCAATCACAATATGAAATTAATCGTATTTTTTCATTGTATTTATAAATTATATTTAATATTTTTTTATAAAAAAAATATTTTTTTATAAAAAAAATATTTTTTTATAAATTTTTTTTTTTTTTAAAAAAAAAACTGTCCTGGGCTAAGCACGGGCCCTGCCCGGCCATGTGGGGCTTAGCATGCCCCCTCCCGGAGCCAGATGTCCGGCCCGGCCCTGCTGTAATCAGGGCCCAGGACCGATTTGGGAAAGCCCGGGCCCGGGAGACCCGGTTTAGGCCCGGGGGGATCTATGAACACGACTATGACAAAGGTGTAGAGAAGTGGAGTCAGCCGATGGAGAGAAACATAGTTGGCCAAATGATGAGCTGTAGAGGTGGGAATTGGATCTGCCGTTGTCGGGGTGTCGTTGGGAGTTGGGAGTTGGGGCAGGGTATCATCCTTGGAGCGACGACGATTGTAGACACGGATAAGGGGCAGAGGAACCCGAGGGGGGGGGGGCAGGGAGAGAGGAGGAAGGAGATGACAGAGAAGAGGGTGTGACAGGTACGACAGGCCGGGGAAGAGGAGGAGAGGAAGACCTGGTGGGGGATGGTAAGTGGAAGGGATGGTCTTCGCAGAAGGTGACAGCTGCTGAGATGACTAGCTTCTCATCAGAAGAAGAGTTGCAAACATACCCCTTTTGACTATGGGAGTAGCCAACAAGCATATATTTTGCCGCCTGAGGAGCAAGTTTGTCGGAAGGGGGGCCAAAAAGATGAACATAACAAACACACCTGAAGACCCGCGGGGTGAGAGAGGTGGGGTTGGTGGAAGGATAGGGGAGTTGGATAAGTGATGCAAAGTCAAGAACAGACGAGGGTAGGCGGTTAATGAGATGACAGACTGTGGAGACCGCAAAGTTCCAATATTCGATTGGAACCTGCATTTGAAACATGAGGGACCGAGCAACATCGAGAATATGGTGATTCTTTAGTTCGGCCACCCCGTTTTGCTGAGAAGTATACACACACGAAGTTTGATGGATGACGCCAAATTCAGTGCAGAGATTAGAGAAGGTACGACCCGTATACTCGCGAATTATCAGTGTAGAGGATTTTGAGGGGTGTGGCGAACTGCGTACGCATCTCAGTTAAAAAAGCATGAAACACAGATGTAAGTTCAGTACGATCGGTAGTAAATATAGCCACGTAGTACGCGAGTAATCATCAATAAATGTGACAAAATAGCGAAATTTAAAGATACTAGGGACTTTATAAGTGCCTCATACATCAGAATGAAATAAAGATAAAGGAGTACTACTCTTGGTACAGACAAGGGGAAAGGAATAACGATGTTGTTTGTCGTAGATACAAGATTCACAAGAGAACTCCCGTAATGGAACATCAGGAAGAGCCCGCTTGAGAATCGGAAGAGGAGCATACCTAAGGCGGCGATGCCAATCGACAGTGAAGATGACAGAGAGAAGAGTGGGTGAGATATCCTAGATGTAGTGCCCATTCAACAGCTGCCCCCTACCAGTGATACTCCGGGTCCGGCGATCCTGCATAAGAAAAGAAGGAAAAAAGGTTATGCAGCAATCAAGGTCGTGCGTTAGGCGACTAACAGAAAGTAAATTGAAAGAAGACCCAGAATGTGAATAACCGAGGAAAGGGAAATGACCGAGGTAAGCTGGAGAGCAGTGGCGCCAGAGACCTGTAGGGTGTCACCATTGGCCACAGTGATACACGGAGGATGTATCGTCTGGAGATACTGGGAGGGCTTCTGGGAGGTAATATGGTGAGTAGAGCCGGAATCGACGATCCAGTGGGGGCTATGAGAGAGACAGGTTATACCTTTCGCAGAGAAAAACGCAACCGAGCCAGAGGAGCGGCCGAGGGCACCCTGTAGCTGGTGGAGTTGGGTGCGGAGCTCATCAATATCTTGGCGGGTAGTGGACGCCGGATCCTGGGCAGAAGCCCAAGTTGGAGCAGGAGCAACAGAGGAAGTAGTAGCAAGGTGGGGAGGGAACCCATGCTTGCTGTAACAGGTAGCCTCAAGATGACCACCCCGGCCACAATATGTGCATTTCATAGACGAACGACCGCCACGTCCTCGTCCCCGAGACGGAGGTCGGTCCCCTCGAGTGGAAGATCCACGAGCAGGAGGGGGGGGGGGGGTCAGAAGGAGAGGCTGTTGAAGAAGAGCCGGTGCAAATCCGGGAGAAGCCTCAGTAGGAGGCGTAACTCTAAGCAGCATTGAGCAGACATCGAACAATGAAGGAGTCGCCGTGGAAGAAAGGATCTAGGCCCGAACACTATGCAGGTGGCGAGGAACACACGACATCATCATCGCGATGGTGATAGCCTCTTTCTGGGCCCGTTGAGTAGCTAGATCAGTAGTTAGAGGCTGATGTTGAATCCAAGCCTCAGCCAGGGTGTTTGCCTGGGCAACGAAAGAGATCATATCGTCGGGAGCACCAGAAGCAAGGTTCTGAAGGTCAGAGAGAATATCATATAAGTGCGGAAGACTGTTGTGCCCATAGTAAAAAGAGTGGAGCTCCTCCCACATGGCCTTGGCCGTGTCATGATACATGACCATCCTGTAGGGCTCGGTGTCCATATAGTTGAGGAGCCAGGACTTGGACCCGACCATCTTCAAGAAGCCAGTCATCGGAGGGAGCATCGGGGGTAGCTCAGGTCAAGTGGTGAAGAAGACCCTTTGTCTGCAGAACACGACGAACAGAGTGAACCCATTCGACGAAATTTCGTTTCCCAGTCAGAGACATGGTAGTAATCCGTAGCTCATCACGAAGTTCAGAAGTCGTAGCAGCCGCATGGGCTGGCGGAGTAGAAGTAGCAGCGGATGCATCGGAAGCCATGCGACTAGCAGAAGAGGTCGGACTTCGAGCAAGAGAAGCCGGGCGGCTAGCAAGAGAGGCCGGGCGGCTTGGCTAAGACGGCCGGGCGGCTAGCAAGGTTTGGACCGGGCGGCTAGCTAGAGAAGCCGGGCGGCTTGGCAGAGAAGGCCGGACGGCTTGGCAGAGAAGATCGGGCGGCTAGCAAGAGAAGCCGAGCGGCTAGAAGGAGAAGAGGCCGAAGAGAGAGAGAGAGAAGTCGGCAGAGGAAGTAGTCCCACGTTCTCGGCGGACACACCAGTGACAAGGAAAGTCGTGACCATGATAGGGCTAAGGGAAGAGGAGAGACCTCTAGCGACAAGACAGGTCGCAACGACTAGCAGTGAAGCGGTTAGAAGAGAGTCTGCACGGTCAAGGTGAATCCACCAGCGACAAGGAAAGTCGCGACCAGTATGCGGCTAAGGGAGGAGGAGAGACCGATAGCGACAAGACAGGTCGTAACGACTAGTGATGAAGTGGTTAGAAGAGGAGTCTGCACGGTCAAGGTGAGCCCACCAGCGGCAAGGAGAGATGCCACGACCTAGATGCGGACTGAGGCGAGAAAAGAAGAAGAAACCGCAGTGAGCAAGCGGCGCAACGTACGGCTAGAGAGTGACCGCGGCGACTTTAGAGAGGTCGCGACAAGAGGGAAGAGAAAGAAACGCGAGAGAAAGGCCGCACGGATAGCAAGGGAGACCGGGCGGTCAGAGAAAGAAACAAGACAGAGTGGACCCCATGTGTGAGAGTGGTTTATAAAAGAGAGGTAGGAGGAGGAGGAAGAGACGTGGAAGCCACGAGAGAAACAGAGTTACGGAGACAACAGGTAGAGAAAGACAGGCTGCACGACACAGCTCGGGCGGTTAGGAAAAAGGAGACCGCGAGTAACGGCGAACAAACCGCGAGAGCCCGCGGACAGAGAGCCCGCGGACAGAGAGACCGCGAGAACCAGAGGAGACCAGTGCCTCTGATACCATGTAAAGAGAACCCTCAAATCTTGTATATACTTCTTGAATTATAAATTACAAGTATGAATACATTTATGTAGGAAAAGGGGAAGGAGAGAAATCCCAATCCAAGATGTGGGATTAATACAAAGAGAGAGAAAAGAGAAAAATGAGCCCCTAGATGTGCCCTTAATTAAGCTTTTCTAACAAGTTGTATAAAAACCCAATGCTAAAGGACCATTTCTAGCCAGTATGACTGTTATTTATCTTGTGTTGTTTAGTCCCATATTGTGGATTGAAGTTGAGAATCTTGAGATTTCATTCCTCTCAACTGTAAATATGTGTATATGTGCTTTTATTTTCTTTACATGTTGTAATAAAAACATTTACACCCTATTTGGCGTTTTCTCGCATTTTTATGAATTCCGGTCAAAATGTTTTTTCATCTCAGCGTGGTTTATTTAACTGCAAAAAATCATATTGTCATATTTTTAAGGTCACGCTTGTACAGTGTTCTTTTAGCATGCATGTTCTAAAGAAAATATATGTGATGGAATAACTTGTATAGAGGATCGAGGGAAAAGAATATGGAAGAACAGAGAAACACAATGTGCTAAATATCTTCGTAAGAGCTAACGAGTTTATCTTTCTTTCACATTTCCTTGTTTTTTTTCTCTAATTATTTTCTAGAGGCTTTTTGAATACACAGCTTTTCTAATAGACTTTTTGGATATTAGAAGGCCTTGACACTTGATTTATTTTTTATTTAAATTTCCAACACTCCCCTCCAAATGAAAATTGATATATTGATAATGTCTAAAAATACTAAAATTGTGTCAATTTAATGCATTGCCCCATAACATGATGCTTATTAAATATATCGGCAAATTACATGGCAAAAATATCAACAACCTGATTTCTTCATATTTTTCTTTTGAATAATTAAAGTGAGCATCCATATTCTTGCTTCTTTCATGCACCATATCTTTTAACAATACAATTACCAATTTATTTTCCATATAGTATTTTGTAGCTTCACTTTGAGATCACAAAATCTTCTTTTGTAGATTCCTTCAATGACAACAATTAGTTGCATCTTTGAATACCATGTGAAAAATAAAACACAAATTTGATACTTTTGTTCCACCAAGGTGATATCCACCCAATCATAATTTGAGTAGCAAAACAAGTTGGATTACACTAGAAGAGTATAATGTGCAATGAAAAGGTGACTTTTATGTAGCATTGATCCTCTTAGGACCTTTAAATGTGTCTCAGCCGGATCTTCCATATAACAGTTTGCAAGTCCAACTTTGTACACATATATGGCCTTGTACATGTCAAATATATTAATGTTCTATTTATTTTTTGTGTAATTTGATGTCTTATTTCGTTGGGATTCACTCATTTGCAATAATTTCTTGAGAATTCCTTCATAAGTGTTGGCAACAAAAATGTCACAAGTATACACTGCTCAAGCTGAAGGATATGGGTAGTTGTTGAGTGACTAGTTACTTTAAGTCACGAATGAATGAGCGAGAGATGGAGTGAGGAAAAGATTGCCGCAAGCAAGAGGCGATGCCATATTTACCTGCAACGACTAATGTCACTGGATGTGGGCAATATTATTAATATAAATTTGAATTACATCACGGTTTACATCCAGATACATATAAAAACAATAAATATGGCATGCAGAGAGGAGCTTGCAGACACTGAAGAGAGGTCGCCCAGGCCACCCGCACAACTTAAAAAGCAGTGTCTGCCCTGTTCGCGTATAGAGCTTGTCCGGACACTTCAACAGATCCCACAGCTCCATGCCTCTTTGCTTTTATCCCCCTCTGGTATGAACCTGACCACTATTATAGGAATCGTGGGCTTCCTGGATGGGCATGCTTAGGAGCTACGGGCTGACCTAAAAAGGTCACACGGTTAGGTCGATTACCAAAAGGGAGTGCACAATCGCTCCAGAAGGGCATGTCTTGTGGGCCGAGCGATCATCGAAAAGAAGTCCGCAAACGCTCTCGTAGGGGTGATCTCGAGGACAGGACGATCACCAAAAAGGTGTCTGTGAGCACTCCCGAAGGGGATACTGCCAATCACCAAAAAAGAGTTAGTGAACACTCCCGAAGGGGAGCCCACACGGACAGGGCAATCACCAAAAGGTAGTCCACGAGCGTTGCCAAAGGGGTGACTGCGTGGACAGGGTGATCACCGAAAAGGATTGCGCTAGCACTCCTGAATGGGAGACCGCCCGGGCAGGGCGATTACTGAAATGGAGTCCACGAGTGCTCTCGAAGGGGAGACTTCGCTGATAGGGTGATCCACAAAAAGGAGTTTGTGAGCACTCCTGAAGGGACGACCCCGTTAATTGGGCAATCACCAAAAAAGAAATTGTTGTGCACCACTCATTCATGGGCCTAATCCCGTTGGACGAGACGCACAACACAGGCCTGCGGGCCGCATGTAATAGCCTACCCAACACATGGCTCAAAAGGACGAGCATTGACACCCCCAGCATCCAGCTCGAAAGGGTTCAGTCTCAACATGTTTGCAGACCGTACACCCCAACCCTCTTCATGCCCACTGACGAGTTGTTGGAGGCCGCAACTCCCTTTGACGAAGAACCTCAAGTTAAGCGGTCAGCACAGTGACTTCTCAGGTGGTCACCCATCCCAAGACTACTCCTGCTCGAGCACGTTTAACTATGATGTTCTTTTGCTTCTCATCGCTAATTGAGCACGGGGACTTCTCAACAAGTCTCCTATCCCAGTACTACTCCTGCCCGAGCACGCTTAACTATAAATTATTTCAACTTCTCATCACCAATTTAGCTAATTATAATGTTTTCAACTTCTCATCACCAATTGAGGTGCAACTTAATTGGTGATGAGCAGTTGAAAAACTTCATAGTTAACCATGCTCAGACTGTAGTACTAGGATGGGTGACCTCCCGGAAAGTTCCTGTACTGCACACTTAATTATCAAGGTCACTCATCAAAGAGAGGTTGTGACCACCAACACACCGCCAGTGGGCAGGGGGGCTGATTGAGGTTGTCCATGGAGAGGGGTTGTGGTGCTTGGACTGCAACCCGGTAACAGTTCGCCTGACTAGGACAGCTCCGCTTGAGGTGTATTGGGTCCTTGGGTTGTGGGGATGTTACACCACACACCCCAACTAGCTCTGTCCCAGATACAATCAGATGTGCATCATGTTGTTGAGTTTGTGGCTTGATCCTCCGACCTTATTGAAGAGAGACCTCATCTTGTCTCCCCTCACCAACTGAGTTGCACCTCAACAACCTGCCATAAGAACTGGTTGAGTGTGCAGCCCGCGGGCCCTTGTTGTATGGCTCGACCAGCGGGATTAGGCCCGTAAATGAGCGGTCCGCAATACAAAACTGCCTAGCCCAGACTAGCACATGGAGCGATCACTTTGGAGGAGGTGATGACCGATTTTTGGTAAATAATAAGCTTCTGGTGAGATAAATGTCTTCCTTTGTTTCACTTCAATCCTAATGTAACCGATCATTCTCTTAATTTCCTCAAACATAAGTGGATGTTTTCCTAAAAAGTTAATGACATTCACATATAAATAACACAAATATTTTCATTCTCATGCATCTACACATCAAGGTTGAAGATGTTGAATGTCAAGGACACGCCTGTTTCCCACCCCAAGCCCCACCCCCGAGAGGATCTCCTCAGCCTGGCTCCCAATAGCTGGTTGGGTCGAATGTGCCTCGGGGAGATCAAGTTCCCACCCCCGAGAGGATCTCTTCAGTCAGGCTCCCACTAGCTGGTTGGGTCGAATGTGCCTCGGGGGGAGTGAGTTCCTTTTTGCTCCGATGATGGTCCCGCTGTCAGGCTCTCACTAGCTGGCAGGGCAGGCGTACCTCTCATGGAAGCCCAAGTCCCTTTTGCTCTGAGACGGTCCCGCTGTCCAGTCTCTCACTAGCTGGACAGGGCTGGTGGTACCTCTCGTAGAGGCCAAATGTTTATTACCCGGAGGGGTCTCGCCACCCAGGCTCCCATAGCTGGCATGGCAGGTCGACCCCTCCGGGGGTTGGAGTGTTTTTTACCCGGAGGGGGTCTCGCCACCCAGGCTCTCATAGCTGGCATGACAGGTTGACCCCTCCGGGGGGGTGGATTGTTTTTTACCCGGAGGGGGTCTCGCCACCCAGACTCCCATAGCTGGCATGACAGGTTGACCCCTCCGGGGGGTGGAGTGTTTTTTACCCGGAGGGGGTCTCGCCACCCAGGCTCCCATAGCTGGCATGGCAGGTCGACCCCTCCGGGGGGTGGAGTGTTTTTTACCTGGAGGGGGTCTCGCTACCCAGGCTCCCATAGCTGGCATGACAGGTCGACCCCTCCGGGGGGGGGGGGGGGGGTGGAGTGTTTTTTACCCGGAGTGGGTCTCGCCACCCAGGCTCTCATAGCTGACATGGCAGGTTGAACCCTCCTGGGGGTGGAGTGTTTTTTTCTCGGAGGGGTCTCGCCACCCAGGCTCCCATAGCTGGCATGGCAGGTTGACCCCTCCGGGGGGTGGACTGTTTTTTACCCGGAGGCGGTCTCGCCACCCCGGCTCCCATAGTTGGCATGACAGGTTGACCCCTCCGGGGGGTGGAGTGTTTTTTACCCGGAGGGTGTCTCGCCACCCCGGCTCCCATAGCTGGCATGGCAGGTTGACCCCTCCGAGGGGTGAAGTGTTGTTTACCCGGAGGGGGTCTCGCCACCCCGGCTCCCATAGCTGGCATGGCAGGTTGATCGCGCGAGAAAATTACACTCAGCTGTTGAAGTTGGTGACCGGGCGGTCTGGCAGTCTGGCTTGGCGGGTTGATGACCGCACGGTTTTGCTGTTACTCTTCAGCGGGTTGGTTGTTGTGTGTTGCTGTCTGAGGTCCAAGCGGTCTAGCGGTTTGTCTATGGTTACTTGGAGACCGGGCGGTCTAGCGGTCTTCCATGGCGATCTCTCTCTCTCTCTCTCTGTGGTAGTAGCCGAGCGGTTAGCCCTTCTGTCTAACCGCGCGGCCTGTGCGGTTTGTGTCTGTATACTCCGCTTGTGTCCTGTAATTTTTTAGTCTCACATCTCTTATTTGTTTTCTCTCTTCTCTCCTCCATTCTATACAAGGGAGTTCATACCTTTGTAATAGATACCTTTTTCGGATAATAAAGTTTCAGTTAAACCACTTTCGGTTTGTTTCTGTTCGGCTTTTACATGTTTCTGTTCGGTTTTTACATGGTATCAGAGGACTCGATATTCTCCTCCTGATTCTGTGCGCCTTCCCTGTCCGCGCGGCTTGCTTGCCCGTATGCGCCCTGTCCGCGCGACTTCTTTCTCTTCTTGTCGTTGCCCTCTGTGTGCGTGACCTCTTTGTTACCTGTGCTAAGTCGCCGCTTCCTATCGCCGCGACCTGTTGCCTTGTGTGCCCTTTTTGGTCTTCGCTTCTGTTCGAGCGGACTATCTTTTAGCCGCTCGACTTTTATCCCTCTGCTTGGGCCTGCGGTTTGGTCGTGTTTTTTCTGGCCGCTAGTTTCTGCCCTCGTGACCGCTGCAGCTCTTCTTCTTCCTATCCGCGCGGATTGTTTCCTAACCGCACGGCTTCCCGTTGTTTGTTCCAATGGCTCTTTCTGATGCTTCTACTGCCACCACTCCTGCCACCACCCCTGTTGCCAATCCAGTTCCGCCTCTTCCTCCTACTCCTTCCGGGAACCTTGGCACAGTTTCCAAGCTTGTCGGCTCCAACTACCCAGATTGGAGCGTCTCTTTCACCTTTCTCCTCCGCTTGCAACGCAAACGCCACCATCTCGTTAATGACCCTCCTCCCACCACTTCATATCTCTTTGATGACTGGGATGCGAGCGACGTGCTTGTGCGTACTTGGCTCGTTAACAGCCTATCCGATGAGTGCCTTCCCATCATCCGTCATGATGAGACGGTCAAGGCCGCTTGGCTTCATCTTGCCGCTCTGTACTCCAAGGGGGCTCAGACGTCCCGCATCTATACGTTGTATGCAGACCTCTTTGCCTGTCTTACCTTGTCTCCTGCTGCTGCCTACCAACAGGTTCAGGCTCTTGGGGCTGAGATTCTTCAGAATCGCCCCTTTTCTGCGGATTTGGCTCAACAACACAAGCACTTCCAGTAGCTTCTGGTTGTGTTATCTGCTCCGGCTTCCTGATACTTATGACATGATCCGCCAGCAAATTCTGGGTGAGGCGGAATCTCCTACCTTAGATGCCACCGCTACCCGCATCGCTGCTGTCACCTCTCTCCTTCAGCGCCCTCTTCTGCCCGCTCCTCCTCCACCGGACCCCTATGCTCATCAAACTCAGCGGAGTGGCTCCGGTAGCCGCAGTCACCAGTCCGGCGGACGTGCTTCTTCCCGCTACCTTTGCTCTCACTGTGGCCGCACCGAACATACTTCCGAACGCTGCTGGACGAAGCATCCCCATCTTCGCCCCTCCGGTGACTCTTCCGCCTCCTCTTTCAAGCCGTCTGCCTCTATTGTCACCTCCTCAGATACTGCACATGTGGTCACTCAAAGTAAATGACTCATCGACTCTGGTGCAACTAATCACATGACGGACAATCCTTAGTGCTTCTCTCTACTCGAACAGCATGATCGGTTGCCCCCGGTCCTCGTTGCAGACGGTTCTCCCTCCCCGATTCATTGGTCGGGAGTGGTTCATGTTACTCCGTCCCTTCGACTGGCGGATACTCTCTATGTGCCCAAGTTTCCGTGCAATTTATTGTCGGTTGCCTCTTTATGCAAATAACTTCAGTGTTCTGTGACATTTACTCCGAATTCTTGTTCTTTTCAGGATCCGAGCTCCCAACCGACGATTGCTACTGGGACTGAGAGCGGCGGCCTCTACTTCCTCGACAACGTTTCCCCCTTGTCCGCCTTCTCATCTTCTTGTATGGATCTTCTCTAGTGGCATCTCCGCCTCGGTCATCCTCCACCACGGCTTCTACATAAGCTTCAGCCTCACCTCCCTCCCTCCAGTACTCCTCTCCACTGTGACGCTTGTCAACTCGGCAAGCATCACCGTTCCTGCTTCCCACCGAAGCATGGTCGGGGCTCTACTCGTCCCTTTGATCTTGTCCACTCCGATGTCTGGGGACCTGATCCTACCCTCACCATTGGTCGGGGTAGTTCTTATTTTGTAACTTTTATTGATGATTTTTCTAGATGTACTTGGGTGTATCTCTTACGAGATCGCTCTGAACTTTTTGATGTATGAGTCTCTTTTTATCAGTTAATTAAAACTCAGTTTGGTGTTTGTATTAAAACTTTTCGCTCCGACAATGCTAAAGAATATTTGAGTCATGCTTTTACCTCTTTTTGTGTGCAACATGACATTATTCATCAGACCAGCTGTGTTTATACCTCCCAACAAAATGGGGTGGCGGAACGCAAAAACCGTCACCTCCTCGATGTCGCTCGCACATTGATGACCCAGATGCATGTCCCTCGCTCATATTGGGGCTATGCTGTTCTTCTTGCTTGCTACCTCATCAATCGCCTTCCCTCCACAGTTCTCCACGGGAAAACCCCATTATCCATTCTGTATCCGGGCAAGGAACCTTTTCCTCTCCCTCTCCGAATCTTTGGGTGCACTGCATTTGTGCATGCCCCGTCTGCCACCCGTGATAAGCTTTCCCCTCGCTCCACCAAATGTGTCTTTCTGGGGTACGCCACCACTCAGAAAGGCTACTGTTGCTTTAACCCCGTTCTTCGTCAGCAGTTCGTCTCCGCTGACATTACCTTCTTCGAGAATGCCTCCTACTTCTCGGATGACTCGTCTTCTCTTCCCCCAGCTTCATCTCCTCTTCCCCTAGCTTCGGATTCTCCTACTATTCCCTTCATTCCCTCGTCTCCTACTGCGATATCCACCCCTCCACCGTCTCAGTCCCCTCCTCTCCCTCTGCCTCTCTCTCCCACTTCTCCGCCACCGTCTCCCTCATCTCCACCGCCGTCGCTCTCTCCTCCCAGGCCAGCTCTCTCTGCCACAGATGCTCCGGATGCCGAGGGAGCCACCGACCTGGACCTTCCTGTAGCTCTTCGCAAAGGGTGCGGATGTGTACCCTACACCCCATTGCTGCTGTTGTTTCATATGATCGTCTTACCTCTTATCGCAGGGCCTTTGCGCTGGCTATCTCTGCCACTGCCACACCTCGTTCCTACCAGGAGGCCCTTGTTATTCCTCACTGGAAGATGGGCATGGATGAGGAAATGATGACCCTCACGGAGCGGGGTACCTGAACTCTTGTTCCTCCTCCCTTCGGTACTGATGTTGTTGGCTGTCGCTGGGTCTTTGTGGTCAAATTTAGCCCGGACGGCACGGTGGACCGTTATAAAGCTCGCCTTGTTGCTAAGGGCTTTACTCAGACATATGAAGTTGATTACTTTGACACTTTCTCTCCTGTGGCTCGTCTCAGCACTATACGAGTCCTTCTCTCTGTGACGGTCAATCGAGAGTGGTCGATTTCTCAGCTGGATGTAAAGAATGCCTTCCTTTATGGTGATCTTTAGGAGGCCGTCTACATGGAGCAACCTCCTGGGTATGTTCTCAGGGGGAGACACGAGTATGTCGGCTGAAGAAGGCAATCTATGGCCTCAAGCAGAGCCCTCGAGATTGGTTTGACAAGTTCAGCGGCATCGTGTCGGCCGTTGGTTTTGTGCGTAGCTCTGCCGATCACTCGCTATATCTCACAGTGACCAGACCTGACATTTCCTATGCTGTGGGCAAGGTGAGTCAATTCATGCAAGCACCTAGGGAGTGCCATCTACAGTCCGCCTTGCGGATCTTGGAGTATATCAAAGCAATGCCTGGGAAAGGACAACTCTTTCAGAAGAATGGCCATCTGAGGGTTGAAGCATACTCAGATGCGACTTGCGAGTTACGCGGATGACAAAGGGGATCACAAATCTACCTCCGGTTTCTGCACCTTTGTTGGGGGAAATCTAGTAAGCTGGAAGAGCAAGAAGCAGTCTGTTGTTTCCAGGTCCAGTGCTGAAGCAGAGTATCGGAGTATGACATCGACCACTTGTGAGTTAAAATGGCTACGGGCTCTCATGCTGGATTTAGAAGAGGTCTACAACCATCCACTACCTATGTTCTGTGACAACAAGGCTGTCATATACATCTCCAAAAATCCGGTCTTCCATGAAAGAACCAAGCACATTGAGGTCGACTATCATTTTATTCGTGAAGAGATTTTGAAAGAACAAATTTGCACTCCCTTCGTCATTTCTGATAAAGAGCTGGCTGACATCTTCACCAAGCCAGTATCTGCCTCGCTTCTTCATATTTGTGACAAGCTGGGCATGATCGATATATATGCTCCAGCTTGAGGGGGAGTGTTGAAGTTGGTGACCGGGCGGTCTGGCGGTCTGGCGGTATGGCTTGGCGGGTTGATGACCTCGCGGTTTTGCTGTTACTCTTCAGCGGGTTGGTTGCTGTGTGTTGATGTCCGAGGTCCAAGCGGTCTAGCGGTTTGTCTATGGCGACTTGGAGACCGGGCGGTTTAGCGGTCTTCCATGACGATCTCTCTCTCTCTGTGGTAGTAGCCGAGCGGTTAGCCCTTCTGTCTAACCGCGCGGCCTGTGCGGTTTGTGTCTATATAGTCCGCTTGTGTCCTGTAATTTTTTAGTCTCACATCTCTTATTTGTTTTCTCTTCTCTCTCCTCCATTCTATATAAGGGAGGTCATACCTTTGTAATAGATACCTTTTTCGGATAATAAAGTTTCAGTTAAAGCACTTCCGGTTTGTTTCTGTTCGGCTTTTACATGTTTTTGTTCAGTTTTTACATCAGCGAATACGTTGGGTTGGACATTTCTTTCCGAGCTTGTGCCAACCTCGAAAAGAGCGGGGATTATGTACAACCCCGTATTCGCAGGTTTTTGGTTTTAAGCTTTTGGAGTGGTTTGAGCTCTTGATGGCCAATTTAGCACTAGCCCTCGGAATATATTAGTAGGGAGAGGAAAAAAAGGCCTCCCCCAGTGGCCCCTTTTTTGGGGGGAGCGGGTGCGACAGGTTGGCGGGGGCGAGACCGGCCCGGGGCTGGGCTCTCGCCCCGCCCCGCGGGTTGGCAGGGGCGAGACCGGCCTGGGGCCGGGCTCTCGCCCCGCCTCGCGGGTTGGCGGTGGCGAGACAGGCCCGGGGCCGGGCTCTCGCCCCGCCTCGCGGGTTGGCGGTGGCGAGACAGGCCCGGGGCCGGGCTCTCGCCCCACCTCGCGGGTTGGCGGGGGCGAGACCGGCCCGGGGCCGGGCTCTCTCCCCGCCTCGCGGGTTGGCGGGGGCGAGACCGGCCTGGGGCCGGGTTCTCCCCCTGCTCGTCTCGGGTGCCCGGGGAGATGAGGGGTTTGGCTCCCCCCATCCTTGGCACCCTTTTGGCCATGTTTTTACCGTTGTACCCCCGGGGTGAAATTACCTCTTTGCCCCCCGGCGTGGCTGTTTTCTATTGACCCAAAGCCTTTTGGCCCCCGAGGTATTTCTGGCATTTTGGTGCATGGGGTTGGAAAAACTATAAATAGACCCTTAAGGGTGCCTTGGAGAGTATCACTTCTTCACTCTCTCTTCATCTTTCAAGGCACCCTAGCTCTGCATTGGCTAAGGAGGGGGAGACTTCAAAAGTCTTTTGGGTGTGAGGTGGGACCTCCGCGCTAGAGCCGATGGTCTGTTCCTAGTTTCCCAAGTCTTCGGTCCGTGACGTTCCCACGAGTGTAGTAGGTGTGAGGTCACCCCTCTTTTGGGACCCCGAACTCCACAGAGTTCATTTTTGGCTTCAACACTTTGGGTTGCTCAGCATACTTCTTTTTTGTGAGATCTGTCATTAAAAAAATGAATTTCACAGTTATTTGATGGATATGATGTAACACCTGCCCTGCAATTACCATATAATATGGGTCCGGCTGGGGCCCTACAACATATAGACGTCACAGCTTAAGCATTATAAAGTGATATAAAGAACTACACATCTCAAAACACAGACAACAAGATAGCGGTAAACACATAACCAGACCAGAAGCTATCCACAACCATAGAAGTCCAACACAGTCTTAAGGCCTTACAACATTCAAATGACCAGAACTGCAGCAACAACAAACAGCAAAGTGCCTTAGCACCCCTAGGTTAGCTCAGCATGCAAGACGGATTACAGTACATGGAACATAACATTCAACAATCCACAACAAATAAAAGAGGGTACACTTCGCGAGGCTTAGGCCTTTTTGGTCAGCGAGCTTGCTCCAGTTTTCGAACCTTGCCCTGTAAAAGATTTGTTGTAACGTGGGTCAGCAAAGCCTGATCTCAACTATGTAACCAACACATCTCCTCTCGGTCGTCTCTAGCGGACCCTGAGGCACTCCATTACCCTGCAGGTCAGCACTTCGTATGCATATATCATTAAACCTGAATAAACATGGATAAACAGGTTTGGATGTCTTGAGCTAATAAACGAACTTAAACGTTTCCATACCTGTCACCATATCGGGCTGTCGAATCGCTTTATGCTGCCCAGGATTGTAGGCCCTTGGCTGCACGGGTTGGAGACTTGAAGCGCTCGACTCCGTCATTTTCCCTTCCTCCGCGGTACTGGGACCGGAACGCACTGACTGCTCCTGTATTGGTTCTGGTTCATCACCACCCTCGGTACAATATCGAGCTGTGGCCTAGCTTGCCATACATGTAGCACGTTGGTGGTCTCTTGAAACGCGATCCCCGCAACGTCTTACTGTTCTTTTCTCCTGACCTGAAGGGACGATGTTTCTTTCTCCACCTATTCCCTTCTAATTTCCACTGTGATTGAGAAGGCTTTCTTTCTTCCTGCTTCACTGTATGACCATTGCGGCGTTGGGTTTGTTCCATATCACTTTCCAACGTCCTAGCGGTCTCAACCAACTCCTTGAAGCCCGCATTCTTGAGAGCTATTAGGGGTTGTCTCAAATTCTCTCTCAAACCATGATAGAATAGGTTATGCCTCTCCTCATCATCAGCCATGGTCGTTCCCGCATAACAACCTAAATGAGTAAATTTCTGCACGTAGTCATCCACGGTTTTGTCTCGTTGCACCAAGTGCAAAAATTGTCTCTGAAGAGCTAGCCTTGTCAACGATGGAATATACTTCCTTAAGAAAGCATTCACAAACTCATCCATGGACGAGTTGCGTTCAGGAAACTGGCGGCCTCTATGGCCCACCCACCATAGTTTTGTGTAACCTTCTAGCATGAAAGTCGCGAATTGGAACTGCTTATCCTCTGGTGTTTATGCCGCCCTCAGGAGTTCCTGATTTCCTGTCAACTAGTCATTGACATCGGTCGGTGTGCTGACTCCCTTGAACGTTGGAGGATGAAAACTTAGAAAGTACTTCATCTGCTGGTCTCCTTGCTCAATGACAACTCTCTCAGCCAATGGCTCTGCCTGTCTGGCTCCTCCGCCCAGTATGACCGGTGTCGCATTCGGGGTAACGAGAGTCATTACCTGAGCAACGGGGGTCACAACTTGTACTACCGCCACAACTAGGGCCTCTACCATTACCTCCGCTAACATGCGACAGAAATCGATCGGGGATACACCCATGCCCATAGGACCCGGAGCAATAGCACTGCTCGCCGAAGGCTCCTCTCGCGGCCTCGACGTCCTCTCCTCGTCGCTAGCACCCTTAGCAAAAGCAAGGTAAAACAGAAATCAGGTTCCATTCGCAAACACAAGGACACGCACGGTCCCGCAATACTCTTATTTGGATAACTTCTTTACGTGATTCAGTTACGTCAAATCGACCACTAAACCTTATCTTGTACACTAACCTCACTTTAATACCAAATTGTAACACCTCCCATGTAATGATCATATAATATGGGTCCGGTCGGAGCCCCACAACATATAGACGTCACAGCTTTATCATTATAAAGTGATATAAAGAACTACACATCTCAAAACACAAATAACTTGACTGCGGAAAACACATAACCAGACCAGAAGTTATCCACAACCATAGGAGTCCAACACGGACTTAAGGCCTTACAACATTCAAATGACCAGAACTGCAACAACAAACATGCAAAGTGCCTTAGCACCCATAGGCTACCTCGGCATGCAAGCTGGATTACAGTACATGGAACATAACATTCAACAATCCACAATGAATAAAAGAGAGTACAATTCGCGAGGCTTAGGCCTTCTTGGCTGTCGAGCTTGCTCCAGCTTGTGACCCTTGCCCTGTAAAAGATTTGTTGTAGCGTGGGTCAACAAAGGCTGACCTCAACTGTGTAACCAACACATCTTCTCTCGGTCGTCCCTAGCGGATCTCGGGGTACCACATCACCCTGCAGGTCAGCACTTCGTATGCATATATCATTAAGCATGAATAAATATAAATAAACTGGTTTGGATGTCTCAAACATCAAACACGTTTTTATGTTGAGTATTTAAATAAAAGGGGCCTATAATGCAGCATGTATGCAAACCCGGGTTTCACCCAAGACATCCTATAACGCATATGACTATAACATATCAACACGCATCAGTACATCACAACCTCATATGGGTACTTCCAATTTCCCTCATCGGCATTCAAGCCGATTCACGAAACTCTTGCTTAGGCCCCACGCGCTCATAGGTCTCAATAACCGGGCTTGCCAGCAAGCTCTGACTCTTACGTCAGTTCCGTCACACAAACAAACCGATGCTAATAACCCTTGCTTGACTCTGCTAGATCTTGTGTTTCATCGCCCGGGCTTGTCTAAAAACTTGCCGTTCTCGTCAGTTTCACAGAAGGGGACTTGTCTGTCGGGACACTCTCCACACTTGACTTGCAACGTCACGGGCGAGCCAGCCGGCCACAGAGACAAAGTCAAGCATTCGCATACCATTCAACGACTATAACATTTCCGCCCTAAATCACTATTCATTCTCACATGAAAAAGAGGGCATCGCAAACGGCGTCTTCGCCGCAATCGGTTTTCTAGCAAAATCCCTAATGCTCGTCATGCAACATCACCACATCGGACAACCGGTCGCGATTATATCTTCACCTACAATGTCTAATCCACTAACGGAGCGGATTTCTAGTGTAACATGTCAGGGACGGACTCAATCTATCCGCTGGCTCATATTGAACCATGGCGTCCCGAACCTCTCTCATTTGAGAGATCTGGTGCATAAATGCTTGAACAAAAGCAAAAATGCAATGTATGTCATGCACGCTTCCTAAAAACCGAGAGAAAAATGTCGTTATCTTACGACTCCTCTTCCTAGCCATGGAGATCTCGATTTGCACGGATGAAAGTATGCGCCTCATGCCCTCTCCACGAATACGGCCTCGGATCGACGAACGGACCTCTGATGCTTCTTCATTGGCGGAAGATATACCTTCTTCCTCCAACTCCCTCTCTCCCAAAACCCTAACTCTCACCCAAGGATGAGAAGAATGAGGGGAAGGAGTTCTTCAGCCCTACTTAAGGCTCAAGGACGGAGGATATTGGGCCATAGGATCGATTTCTAAGAAGATCGGACGACCAAATCTCACCAGTTACGAAACTGCTTCCGCATGTTACTGCCGGGCGGTAGCTACCTACCAGCTCACAGACCAGCCTACCTCTGCAGAACGGCCCACTACCGCCAGCGGTAGCGATACCGCCGCGTGGTAGCCTCTCAACGCATTTGTCTCAACGCTTTCATCTCGACCCCTTTGTCTCGACGAAAAGGGGACACCGTCGGGCGATAGTTACCTAACGTCCTGCGCTACCACTCGACCATTCGTTTTGACACTTTCATCTCGACGAAAAGGGGCTACCGCTGTGCGGTAGCTACCTATCACCTCACGGTAGCTCCCAGAGCCTCAAGTTCTAGAAAACGGGGTATTACAACTCCTCCCCTCTTAAAAGAATTTTGTTATCAAAATTTAACATGCATTCAAACAACAAGCATACGTGATGCATATAGTTCCGGAAAGTCTTCTCGTACTGCTTGATCGCGCTCCCAAGAGAACTCGTCTCGCTCGCAGTTATCCCAACGCACTTTCACGAGCTTAACCTATTTATTCCGCAACTGCCAAACTTCGGAATCCTCTATGCCAACCGGACGGACTCTCGTCCTCAAATCCTCTTCCACCAGCACTGCCGCCGACTCTACCACAACACTTGCCTCCACCAAGTCTTTCCTTAAAACCGAGACATGGAAAACGTCGTGCAATCCACTCAGCTCTGTGGACAACGCCAACCTATAAGTTGCTTCTCTGATGCGTTCCGTAACTTCGAACGGCCCCAAAAACCTCGTACTCACCTTCTTGTGTCGGCGAATCCGCGAAACGCCTTTGAACGGCTTGATTTTTAAATAGACTCGGTCGTCTTCCGCGAACTCCACATTTCTATGGCGTGTATTGAAATACTTCGTCTGCCGATCCTGAGTAACTCTCATACACTCCTGAATTGTCCGCATCAACTCACAAGCATCGACCACCACCTCTTTTCACAAAAGCTTGGTGTCTCCCGCTTCTATCCAAGACATCGGTGTTCGACACCGCCTTCCATACAAAGCCTCATTTGGCATCATCTTGATTCTCGACTAGAAACTATTGTTGTGGGCAAACTCCACAATGAAAAGGTGGCCTTCCCACTTCTTCTCAAAATCATGGGTACACATCTCAGTATATCCTCCATTGTAGGATTTGTGCTCTCCGTTTAACCATCGGTTTGAGGATGGAATGTCGTACTAAACTTGAGCTTTGAGCCCAGACTCTTTTGTACTAGTCTCCAGTCCTTAAACATCGTCCATCACGATCACTAACAATACTCTTTGAAATCCCGTGCAACCGCACAATATTACGAACATACAATTCCACCAGCTTCTTCACACTGTCCTCCTTTCGATTCGGAATGAATTGAGCCACATTGGTCAAGCGATCCGCAACCACCCAAATCGCATCGTTACCCTGCTGCGACCGAGATAAACCATGCACAAAATCCATGGAGATATCGTCAAATTTCCACTCAGGGATAGATTGGGGCTTCAGGAACCCCGCCTGGCCTCTGACAATTAGCCTTCACTAAGACACAAGTCTAGCATCGGCTCACATACAAAGCTACATCCCGCTTCATCTCAGGCCACCAAAAGGATTTTCTCATATCCAAGTACATCTTCGTACTCCCCGGGTGAATGAAGTACTTCGTGAAGTGGGCTTCAACATCAACTCCTCACGGAGCTTGCCGAACTGCGATACACATACCCTTTCATTGCTCTTTAAGATCCCATCAACCATCTCCAAGGGACTAGCCTCACCTTTTTGAGCTTCCACCACAAATGGCTGGAACTCTGCATCCACACTTGTCGCTTCCTATATACGATCGGATGTGTCGCTCTACAACTCTATCCAGTTCAACCGAGCCATGATATACTCGCTTCTCGCTACACAATCACTGTCAAAGGACTCAAAGTCCCGCACCAACCGCTCTTCATGAGCTTCAATCCAATTATCTTGTCCAGAATATTTTCTACTCAGGGCATCAGTCACCACGTTAGCCTTGTCTGGTGTATACTTAATCGCCACGTCGTAGTCCCCAAGTAACTCAACCTACCTGCGATGTCGCATGTTCAAGTCTTTTTGATCCAGAAGATACTTTAAGCTTTTGTGGTTCATGAAGATCTCCACCTTCGCACCATACACATAGTGTCACGACAACTTTAACGCAAAAATTACCGCCATCAGCTTCAAGTCGTGGACAAGGTAATTCCTCTCTTGATGTTTCAACTGTCTCCACCCAAGGACTATCACATTGACATGTTGTACTAGCACGTAACTCAAACCGCAACCTGACGTGTCGCTGAAAATCTGAAATCCTTCAATACCTTTAGGAAGGATTAGGATTGGAGCCGACGTCAACCTTTCCTTCACGGTGTCAAACGCTCGATTGCACTTCTGAGTCCACACAAACTTATGGTCCTTACGAGTCAGAGTAGTGAGGGGTAGAGCTATCCGCGAGAAGTTTTTCACAAACCTTCTTTAGTACCCAGCTAGTTCAAGAAAACTCCTGACTTTCATCACGGTTCTCAAAACTGGCCAATCCCTGGTGGCCTCAACTTTCGCCGGATCCACCGCCACCCCATCACCCCAAATTATATGGCCCAAAAATGTCACATTCTCTAACCAGAACTCGCACTTCAAGAACTTAGCATAAAGATGGTTCTCTCAAAACCTGCAAGACTACTCTCAAGTGAGTCTCATGCTCCGCCTCTGATTTGGAGTATACCAAAGTATCATCGATGAATACCTTCATAAATGAGTTTAAGTACTCCTGAAACACTCGGTTCATCAAATCCATGAATACCGATGGTGCGTTCGTCAGCCCGAACGACATCACCGAGAACTCGATGTGGTCATAACTCGTACCAAACGCTGTCTTGGGCATATCCTCATCTCGAATCCACAATTGGTAATACCCTGATTTAAAGTCCAACTTAGAGTACACCTCCGACCCTACCAACTGGTCGAACAAGTCATCTATCCGTGAAATCAGATACTTATTCTTAATGTTCAGTTTATTCAGCTCATGATAGTGTATGCACAACCACATACTACCATCTTTCTTCTTTACGAACAACACCGGCACGTTCCACGGCGAAGAGTTGGGCCTAATATACCCCTGCCCCAACAGCTTCTGCAGTTGTACCTTGAACTCGGCCAACTCTTTTGGTGTCATCCTAAAAGGAGGGTGTGACACCGGCCTAGCTCCTGACAATAACTCAATCGAGAAATCAATCTCCCGTCGAGGAGGTGCTCCTGGAAGCTCCCCAGGAAACACATCCCCGAATTCTGCCACCACCGGCAATTCTCTAATCGATAACTTAGAAAGGTGAACTTCCAACAAAGTTATGAATGCTACTCCTTCCCAGTTAACTACCCACACCAATTGCATGGCCAAAATCAGAGATCAGGCCACTCCACTAAGGCCTTCAAACTTGATTTCTTCCTTTACTTCGCTTCTCAGGGTCACCACCTTTGATGGGCAGTCAATACCGGCCCGCTGCTCTTCAAGGCAGTTCATTCCTAAGATCACGTCAAACTCGGCTAACGGTAGAACTGCTGCTACCAACACGAAGTCAACTCCCTCTAGATTTCAACCAATGCGCCTTTTTGTCCCAGTAGTCATGGAAGACCCATTGGGCATGCGCACCTTAAGCTCTGCGTCCGCTAAAAAGGGCTCGACCCCAATTGTCAGGATAAAGCTTTCCGCAAGAAAGTACTGAGACGCTCCCGTGTCGAACAACACCCGAGCGGGATAACCGGAAACTAGCGTGAAGCCTATTATACATGCAACATACATAAAAGGTGGTGAAAGTCTTGAGCTAATAAACGAACTTAAACGTTTCCATACCTGTCACCATATCGGGCTGTCGAATCGCTTTATGCTGCCCAGGATTGTAGGCCCTTGGCTGCACGGGTTGGAGACTTGAAGCGCTCGACTCCGTCATTTTCCCTTCCTCCGCGGTACTGAGACCGGAACGCACTGACTGCTCCTGTATTGGTTCTGGTTCATCACCACCCTCGGTACAATATCGAGCTGTGGCCTAGCTTGCCATACTTGTAGCACGTTGGTGGTCTCTTGAAACGCGATCCCCGCAACATCTTACTGTTCTTTTCTCCTGACCTGAAGGGACGATGTTTCTTTCTCCACCTATTCCCTTCTAACTTCCACTGTGATTGAGAAGTCTTTCTTTCTTCCTGCTTCACTGTATGACCATTGCGGCGTTGGGTTTGCTCCATATCACTTTCCAACGTCCTAGCAGTCTCAACCAACTCATTGAAGCCCGTATTCTTGAGAGCTATTAGGGGTTGTCTCAAATTCTCTCTCAAACCATGATAGAATAGGTTATGCCTCTCCTCATCATCAGCCATGGTCGTTCCCGCATAACGACCTAAATGAGTAAATTTCTGCACGTACTCATCCACGGTTTTGTCTCGTTGCACCAAGTGCAAAAATTGTCTCTGAAGAGCTAGCCTTGTCGACGATGGAATATACTTCCTTAAGAAAGCATTCACAAACTCATCCATGGACGAGTTGCGTTCAGGAAACTGGCGGCCTCTATGGCTCACCCACCATAGTTTTGTGTAACCTTCTAGCATGAAAGTCGCGAATTGGAACTGCTTATCCTCTGGTGTTCATGCCGCCCTCAGGAGTTCCTGATTTCTTGTCAACTAGTCATTGACATCGGTCGGTGTGCTGACTCCCTTGAACGTTGGAGGATGAAAACTTAGAAAATACTTCATCTGCTGGTCTCCTTGCTTAATGACAACTCTCTCAGCCAATGGCTCTGCCTGTCTGGCTCCTCCGCCCAGTATGACCGGTGTCGCATTCGGGGTAACGAGAGTCATTACCTGAGCAACGGGGGTCACAACTTGTGCTACCGCCACAACTAGGGCCTCTACCATTACCTCCGCTAACATGCGACAGAAATCGATCGGGGATACACCCATGCCCATAGGACCCGGAGCAATAGCACTGCTCGCCGAAGGCTCCTCTCGCGGCCTCGACGTCCTCGCCTCGTCGCTAGCACCCTTAGCAAAAGCAAGGTAAAACAGAAATTAGGTTCCATTCGCAAACACAAGGACACGCACGGTCCCGCAATACTCTTATTTGGATAACTTCTTTACGTGATTCAGTTACGTCAAATCGACCACTAAACCTTATCTTGTACACTAACCTCACTTTAATACCAAATTGTAACACCTCCCATGTAATGATCATATAATATGGGTCCGGTCGGAGCCCCACAACATATAGACGTCACAGCTTTATCATTATAAAGTGATATAAAGAACTACTCATCTCAAAACACAAATAACTTGACTGCGGAAAACACGTAACCAGACCAGGAGTTATCCACAACCATAGGAGTCCAACACGGACTTAAGGCCTTACAACATTCAAATGACCAGAACTGCAACAACAAACAGCAAAGTGCCTTAGCACCCATAGGCTACCTCGGCATGCAAGCTGGATTACAGTACATGGAGCATAACATTCAACAATCCACAATGAATAAAAGAGAGTACACTTCGCGAGGCTTAGGCCTTCTTGGCTGCCGAGCTTGCTCCAGCTTGTGACCCTTGCCCTGTAAAAGATTTGTTGTAGCGTGCGTCAGCAAAGGCTGACCTCAACTGTGTAACCAACACATCTTCTCTCGGTCGTCCCTAGCGGATCTCGGGGTACCACATCACCCTGCAGGTCAGCACTTCGTATGCATATATCATTAAGCATGAATAAATATAAATAAACTGGTTTGGATGTCTCATACATCAAACACGTTTTTATGTTGAGCATTTAAATAAAAGGGGCGTACAATGCAGCATGTATGCAAACCTGGGGTTCACACAAGACACCATATAGCGCATATGATTTTAATATATCAACACCTATAAGCACATCACAAGCTCATACGGGTACTTCCAATTTCCCCCATCAGCATTCAAGCTGATCCACGAAACTCTTGCTTAGGCCCCACCCCCTCATTGGTCTCAATACCTAGACTTGTCTGCAAGCTCTAACTCTCACGTCAGTTCCGTCACACAAACAAACCGATGCTAAGAACCCTTGCTTGACCCTGCCCGCTCGTGGGTTTCATCGTCTGGGGTTGTCCAAAAGTTTGGCGTTCTCATCAGTTTCACAGAATGAGACTTGTCTTGCCGAGACACTCTCCACACATGACTTGCAACGTCACGGGCTAGCCATCCGACCACAGAGACAAAGTCAAGGCTTCGCATACCATTCAACGACCACAACATTTCCGCCTTAAATCTCCATCATTCTCACAAGAAAAAGTGGCCATCGCAAACGGTGTCTTCGCCGTAATCGGATTTCTAGCAAAATCCCTAGTGCTCATCATGCAACATCACGACGTCGTACAACCGGTCGTGATTATGGCTTCACTCACAATGCCTAATCCACTAACGGAGAGGATTTCTAGTGCAACAACATGCCGGGGACGAACTCAATCGACCTGGTGGCTCTTATTGAACCATGGCGACCCGAACCCCCTTTTTTTGAGATCTGGTGCCTAAATGCCTGAAAGAAAGTAAAAACGCAACGGATGTCATGCACGCATCCTAAAAACCGAGAGGAAAAATGTCATTACCTTACGACTTCTCTTTCTAGCCATGGAGATCTCGATTTGCATGGATGAAAGTGTGCGCTCTCAAGCCCTCTCCACGAATCCGGCTTCGGATCGACGAACGGAGCTCCGAAATTTCGTCAATGGCGGAATATATACCTTCTTCCTCCTCCAACTCCCTCTCTCCCAAAACCCTAACTCTCACCTAAGGATGAGAATAATGAGGTGAAGGAGTTCTTCTGCCCTACTTAAGGCACAAGGACGGTGGATTCTGGGCCATATGATCGATTTCTTAGAAGATCGAACAACCAAAATCTCACCAGTTACGAAACTGCTTCTGCCTACTACCGTCGGGCGGTAGCTACCTACCGCGCTGGGGTAGCTCACAGACCCGCCTACCTCTGCAGAACGCCCCACTACTGTCAGCAGTAGTGATACCGCCGCGCGGTAGCCTCTCAACGCATTCGTCTCAACGTTTTCGTCTCGACGCCTTTGTCTCGACGAAAAGGTGCTACCGTCGGGACGTAGCTACCTAACGCCGCGCGCTACACTTGACGATTCGTCTCGACGCCTTCGTCTCAACGAAAAGGGGTTACTGCTGGGCGGTAGCTACCTACCTCCTCGCGGTACCTCCCAGAGCCTCAAGTTCTAGAAACCGGGATGTTACATATGCACACTTTTTTCTAGCAAGAAACATTTCAAGCAGATATTTACTATGTGAGTAACAAGTGTAAATACCTCGTTATTGTGAGATATCTACCTTTTGTTTGTATCCTTTTACAACCACCCGTGCTATGCACTTCTCCCTTTTCATTCCCGTCACTTTGTACACCCATTTGAAATTGATGACCTTTTGTCCTTTCGAGAGAGCTCTTAGCTCCTATGTGCCATTCTTTCACAAGGCCTTGATTTCCTTATTCATTACACCTTTCTACGTGTATGACTTCTTGAAGAACCAAATGCTCATTATTTGTAAGCAAGCATGGCCAAACTCATTAGTCACATCTTAGAGTTTAAGCTTCTTGTCTTTGTTTGCTTGTGCTTGTCTTCCAAGGATGTGGTTGAAAAGTTAGAGGAGGTAGAAGAGCTTGGAGAAGGAGGTGGTGAAAGATCTTGTAGTTCCTTATGTACTTCTTTTAAATCTTAAATAAGCTCTCTTTTTCCAATTCCAAGCTTATTTGTTGAACATCACATCTCTTTGCATAATAACTTAGGTGTTGGGATCAATTAAATTGTAGGATTTAGATTTTTTACAGATAAAGATGAGCTTGGACCTTATGCCCCCAAACTTCAATCTCCTTTATTTAGGAACATGTGTATCACATGCTCCCAGCCACCTTCAAGTGAGATATTCAAGTTTCTCCTTGTTCATGCTTCGTGGTGTTGGGTAGAAAATGTCTCAACTCCACTCGTAGAGATGAATGAAAAAGAGGGGGTATTATGAGTGAGCAAGTACTCCAAGTCGTGAATATTCGGGATGAGAGAAGATGTTTGAAATGGAGAACACTTGACAAAATTCTCAGAGTTTTCTCTAGGAGGGTGGGGGGGGAGGTGAATAGAGATTAAATTTTATTTTAACTATACTTTTCACAGAATTTGCATATACTCGGATTATCAAGCAGAATTTATGTTAATTAATTATAAACACAACACATCAAATAAGTAATCATAGAAAATGCACAATCACAGAAGACACAAGAAATATAGTGGTTTTCCAAAATCTGGGTACATCCACTATTTTACCCCTTTAGTAGGAATTGACCATCACTATGCCTGAGTTTTTTTGATAAAGAGACTCTTAGAACCAATCATTAGGTTTTTTTGATAATGAGATTTGAACCAATACAATCTGAGTCTTTTCGCAAGTAGACTCTCAGAATCACTATTTGAATCTTTTAAGAGGGATTCTTAAAACTCTTTTCGCAAATTGAAAAGTTCAGAAAACAAAAATTAGAAAAGGATATGAAGATTTAGTAATCTTTTTGGTGAGTCCTCTCAGCAAAATCCTGAGTACTTGTTGGCACTAAGTGAATTGACTTCTCGAACTCTGATGAATCATTGAATGAAAAGATCTCAAGAATTATTAGCCCCTTTATTCCAGATTATGCTTTAATCTTTACTGAATCTGATGTAGCAACTGATAAGCCCTTGAGAAGAACTGATTCTCTATTCAAATTCACGAACAAGATGATGATCGACTGATTCAAGAAAGAATTTTAATTGTAAATGGTAATCTTTCTAATCTTCTTTGTCGAATTCAATCTTTCAAACCACAATTCTATCTGTGTGTAATGATCATTGTTGCTTATTCCTCCTTTGTGTTATACATTCCTGATAATCATGTCTCTCGCTCTCTTTATATATATAATCATCTTCTAACAACTTCAAGAAATGGTTATTTAGTTTTAAACTTTTTTGAATGAATTCTGATTTAATCCCCAGAACAATTCTCATTTAGAATATTATTCGACGTAACGTCGAGTTCATATAGAAGTAGCATCGAATTCTGACTTCATTCAGACTGTCTGTCAAATTAACTCTGTAATCAACGTTACGTTGACAATATATCGAAGTATGGGTGGAAATAGATCATGAAATAACGTCTACTAAACTAATTTTGATGCTCTGACTTATAATCAAAGTAGCGTCGATATTGAGTCGAAGTTGCTTCGACTTTCAGTCGACGCATGTTGGTATTTTCTGACTTTCCTCTAACATTCAGTGTGTCTTTTTCATGTTCTTTACTCCACTGACATTATTAGGACTTCTAAGACCATATTACTCTCTCTATCCATCATAGGTAATAAACCTAGGATGTAAAATCATTTAAAGCAATTTGTTACGATAAATCATAAGGGTTTTTCCCAACAAAGTGTCGCAAGAGACAAGACTAGATTTTGCACACCGCGAACCTTTAGTTGTGTAATTTTATTGATTGATTAAATGGTTACAACAAGGTTACAAGAAAATTTTGATGCTCCAAAGGGGTACTCGCAGACACTATTTTGGGGTATGCGAGTACCAGAGAGATCTTGGCTTAAGTTTTGATACCCTCACAACTACTATTCATTGCCTATTTGTAGACCATAATGGATTTACCCGCAAGCAGCCTTTTAAAAGGCACACTGCCCACTTATAAAATGAGGCGAAATGGAGAAAAAATGTTTAAGTACAAAAATAACGAAGGTTTAGCCAGTTCACTCGGTTGGCCGGTGAATACTCTATGGAGTTCAACCAGTACTCCCGGGAGGTCGATGAATTCTTTTAGTGGTTCGACATATTCCTTCAATAGTTCGGCGAATTCTATCAAAAGTTCGTCGAGTACTCTTAAATGGTTTTATGGAAACCAAGGAAATGGAGACACGTGTTAGCCTGGTTGATGATGATGAATTATGCAAAACTTGAGTAAATAGAATCACCGCATTTTTTCAAACCTTCATGAAGATTTCAAAAAAATAGTGTCGACGAGTTCTGTATCGCTATAAATGCCCAACGCATCTATATATGAGCGGGTCATTTGACCGGAGAATCAACACTAACAATTGGCATGATTCTCTCTGACATTTGTGCAAGTACTCTCGAAGAATATGGAGGGTGGCAAATTTTTGACTTTGGCGCAAACCCAAGTTGGTCGTTTGACCAAAACTGAAAAGAAAAAGTTGGTTTCCCTGATGTTGGGCGAGTCAGCAGTAGATGCAAGTTCACCTGCCACGTCTCCAATAGTTTATATCACCAGAGCTATTTATGCTGGAGTGAGAACTCCCTTTGTTTATAAAGTCGTGGTAATACCCGCTCCTTTAGTATTTCAGATAATACATTCGTTAATCATTATATTGAGTTCACTCCTCCGCTGGGTTTCTTTTTTGATCTCTTCAGTGATGAAAGAGGAAAAGGAATCTTAAAGGCGGATGTGATTTCTGGGTTTGAAGAAGCGTTGATGCTCGCTACTCTGGAGGATGAATTGAAGAAAACTATTACCATGGATGATCACAACAATTATTTTAGGGAGGATATTAAGCGCGAGAACACAAGAAAGAAGAATGTTTGTCATGTTAAGCCCCCTCTTTAGTCGATTGCAAATGAAGACAATGTCGGGCGTAAGTCCAGGAAAGCTGTAGAGAAAGTGGGCAGTGGTTGTTGCTCGTCTCGAAGAGGAAATAACTGTAAAGGAGGATAAAGAGAGAGAGGCTATGAAAGCTATGATAGGGCTTCAAAGAATTGGTTGAAAAGGAGCCGAGGAAGCCTCAAAGTAGGTGGAGAAAACTTAAGAGGAGGTGACAACAAGGAAGGCAACGACAAAGAAGGAAGAATCCATAAAGGCTGCAAAAGATAAGGGAGTTGAGGCGATGAGGAAGGAAGAGGCTGCAAGAAAGAAAACAAAGGAGAAGGAAGCAAATTATTTTGTTTTTGTACCATATATTTAAGGATTAGATGTTGAAAATTGGTAGTGTTTCTT
>CM077150.1:166674026-166716526 GCA_039583875.1 Platanthera guangdongensis | reverse complement strand
ATTATAGTGGTTCCCCAACCTTGGGTACATCCACTTTCCACTCACCGATCTAGCAATGCACTAGACTCGGCTACTCCACTAATCTCCGATTGAAAACAATCTTATACCTCGGAACAACGTTCCTACAACTCAATCTCAAAAACTGGATCTACACTCGGAAGATAAAACTTCCTACAAGAACTCGGAGAATACAACTCCTACAACTCGGAGAAAGTTCTCCTACAAGAATAAAATGAAATAACAAATACAAACAGTGATTTGATCTCAGATCTGAAATGCTTCTGCCTGTTCTTCTTTATTTGAACTTTGCGGCTTTATCAGAAATGGTTGAAGAAGAATCGGCAAGATCTCTGATCTGAATTTCTCTGGACTCACATGATCAAGTAGAAGATCTGTCGTTTGAAAAGAATCTTGATCTGTGAATCAACTTCTCTGAATCGATCTGGATCGAAAGCGCTTTGGCGATGAAGATGATGATCGGCGGCTCTCGATTTAGAAAGAATTGTCGGATTCAGAATTCTTAGAATTACTTCTTGCGGCGGCTTGTAATTCTTCTTATTTCTTCTTAGGGTTGGTTGAAAATGACAAAACCTTATATAGGACTTGCCTAACGGTCATAATCATCATTAATGACATCCACATCGACCAATCACGCGTTAATGATATTTGAAATACACGTCTGTCTGAACTTAGAAGTTTTCAGAAAAAACAGATCGGGTGTTCTCGAGAAGAAGAATTTTTGCTCGAGAACAAATGAATTCTGTCCTCGAGAACAATCAAGAAGTTCTCGAGAAGAAGACTTAGAGAAAAAGAGTGTGGAGGGAGAAAACAGCATTCTCGGGAATGAAGAAAAGTACTCGAGAAAAATAGTTTATTGTTCTCGACAAGAAATATTTTGTACTCGAGAATAAAAGGCTGTCTCGAGAAAAATTACTTAGAAAAATATGTGGAGTTGAAAATCTGCAGTGTCGAGAAAAAAAATACTCGAGAAAAATATACTTTTGTTCTCGAGAAGAATCATTCTGGTTCTCGAGAACAGATAATCATCTCGAGAACAAATGTCTGACTCTCGAGAAAAATACTCAGGGTCTCGACAAATAACTTCTGCATCTCAAAAACAAACTATAGTCTTCTCGAGAATAATTTTGGTCTTCTCGAGAAAAGAACTTAGAAAAATAATTTATCTGGAAAACAAACAAAGCGAGAAGAAATGTCATATATTACTCGAGAACAAGAGCCCTTCTCAAGAACAGCATTAAGCTTTCTCGAGAACAACTTCTGTCACTCGAAATTAAGACAAGTCTTACTCGAGAAATATCATAAGTCCTTCTCTAGTATAAATATAGTACTCGAGAACTATACTTAGACAATTTCTGAAAAACTGAAAATCTTCATTCTTCATTAAAATCAGCATCCATTTTTCTCTTGCCCTTAGTGCTTGAAAAGGAAGTGTTTCCCAATATAGAGGCTTACACATGAGTCAACACCATGGATCACATAATAAGGGATTGCATTGTATGGTCCTCTGTTTGGAGACTCATTGTAGACTGACATTGGTCTACACTTAGCAATTAAGTCCTGTAAACACTTAACAAAAAATGCATCAAATGTAAACTTTATTCATCTTAGTTTAAGGGTGATTTCATACAAATTTGGACTATTGTGGATGCAATACACAACAATCTCTCCCTATTTATAGAAGTCAGAACTCTCTACACTAAGGTGAATGAATTACATCAAGAGAAAAACAAATAAAGATACTAATAGCATGATAATTCGAAGAAATACAGTAATATATGAAAATCAGATCAGAATTAGAAGTTCATATAAGCAGAAAATTGTCCAAGAGAATTAAATTCTACAATTTCAAAAATGAACTTCCAGCATCTTCAATTTACTGATCTTGTTAATGTTGCTTTCTCTGTCTCTCTTGCTTCTCCTGTTATCTCTTTGGATAACTGAATGACTTGGGGAAATACTTAGGAGGTCTAGGTGGAGCCTTGGGGTTATTTCTGCCATGTATTTTATCATAAATCCTTCTCTTTCTAAGAGACTTCTCATATAACTCTTATTCATCTGAGTTGTAATGCAAGCTTCTGTTTTCATTGAAATCAACTACTAACTTTAAAGTTTCAATAATAAGAGACTTGGAAGTGAGACTCCAAACTTCAGTATATTCTTGAGGTCTCTTCCCTTCAGCTTCTGGATGTGGAGTTGATCTACTAGCAGAGGCTTTATCCCCATATTTTCTTCTTTTTGCTTTCTGAACTTCTGGAGGATGAGGAGGCATACCTGTTTGTTCAGATTCTCATACTTGTTCATAAACATCAGGAGGGGGACCTTCATAGTAATCTGGAGGAGGTCCTTCAAAATATGTTGGAGGTGATCCTTCAAAATATTCTGGTGGTGGAGAAAATGTAGGCATGTTAACATCCAAGTTTGCAGGAGGAGCATTAGGATCCATGGCTAGTTCAGGAAATAACTGATTGTGCATCCATATAGAAGTATCATAAGTATATAACTTAGTACTCTTGATTTCTTTAAGAACATGTCTGAATCTCTTTCAACTGATCATCCCACTGATTTTTCATTGACTGAGCTTGTTTTTCTAGCAGTTCTTTCACTTTATCCTCCCCCTTTCTGACTTCTAGGGAGAGGGTGCTTGATGACATATTCTTTGAATTTTTCCACTTCTTCACAAGTTTTAAAATTCTTTTCATCAGCTCTCTTGTCTAGTAGAATTTGATTATTAGCAAGGGTGACTGATTGCTACATAACAGTACCAATGCTAGTAATTGTGTGGTCTATAGACTTTTCCACCAATTTGCAAGAGTCTTTTAAACTCATCTTTGTTGTCTTGGATTTCAGCAAATTCTCGACTCATTTCTTTTTCTAATGCACTTTATCAGTGACTGTTGGAACATGGTTTCACACTCCTTAGGTTTGAGAATATCAACTCCCTGCTTGTATTTGATGAGATTGGTTGTGTGATAGAGTGTGCAGGCTGATAGGTGAAAGGAAAGGAGAAGAGCTTCAAAAGGTTACTACCGCCCGGCGACAACCTTATCGCAGCACGGTAACCATCTCGATCGACGCATATCGGTTCGATGGTCGACAGCCCATTTATCAGCTAAGGAAGGATCGTCGACAATCAAAAGCTACCGCCCGGCGACAGGACGCTACCGCCGGCGGTATCCGGTCGACGTGCATCGAGGGGACGATCGTCGACGATGGTACCTACCGCTCAGGCGATAGTCTTATCGCAGGCGGTAGAATTATCTGGCGAAATGGCGCTATCGCTCTGACTGGGCGCGGTAACCTTTACCGCCCGGCGATAGCTCTTTTGAAACGGCAGTTTCCTTAATGAGCAGTTATAGTTGCCGTTTCGGGAGACGTGTGGAGACAGCTGGCAGGCGTTACGCGCGAACCTACAGCCCGGCGATAGAGTTATCGCAGGCGGTAGTCTATTTTCTCCAAGACGTATAAAAAGCAGCGCCGTTTCCTCAAGACCTAAGTCTCCAGAGATCATTGACGAAGTGCTCCAGGAATACTAAGTTCGGCCGTCTTCCTACGTCCGTTCTACTCGTCTTCGTCAAAGAAAAAGCAAGGTTTCTTCCTCCCGTTCGAGATCGAAGAACTCCGGAGATCAAGGCTTCGCATCGTCTACGTCTAGCGACCGGGTGCTTTCCATCGAAGATCACAAGCACCGGCCGTAGATCTATCCGGAGAACTTCTCAAGAGGGAGAACCTAAACTTTAACGAATATATTTTTGTAATCTCTTTTTGTATCTTTTTCTTCTTCTATTGTTGTAAGTGGTAAGGGAAATCGACCGGGGAAGGTCGTCGGGATCCGGGTTGGATTCCGTGGAAAATCGTCCCGGGATTTGGGGCGTCTAGATCGGGGATCTAGCGGTGCTCTAAGACCCTTCCGGTTGTGGAGGTGAAGAGCGGCTCTAAGACCTTTCGGGGAGAAAGTGAAGAGCGGCTCTAAGACCCTTCCGGGTGTGGAGGTGAAGAGCGGCTCTAAGACCTTTCGGGGAGAAAGTGAAGAGCCAACCGGTCCGGGTTTTGGGTCGGTATAGAAAACCCAAGAGTTTTATTCACCGCCTCTGACCTCCGGCGTCATGGAGATCCATGTTGTATGTATTGTGTGTAAACATGTTTTAAATCAATCCTAATTACAAGTGTAACATTGTGTGTGACTAAATGATTCATATGAGATATTGTCTTCATATCATTGCCTCTTATGTTTACTTGTGAATGATAAGTCTAGTTTCACGTGTGTGCGCACAAGCTAAATTTGTACAGGAAAAGAGTGAATAACGTACCGCAGAACATTGGTTACCCAACGCTCTGCAGTAGTTTCCTATGCTCTGGTTCTGTGGACAAATTAACGCTTAAATTTCAAGAAACGCGTCGAACCTTATTCACCCCCCCCCCCTCTAAGGTTGGCTACAAGATCCAACAAGTGGTATCAGAGCCAGGTTATTCCAAAACGGTTTCACTACCGGGAATAATGGCCAACCTCCATCATGGACTGATGAGTGGGGATGAAAAATTGTACACCGAAAATGTGTTTGCACCACCTCTCTTTATAGGAGTGAACTATAACGAATGGAGAACTCTAATGAGAAAATTCCTTATGCTAACGGATGTAGAAGTTTGGAACATTACTTGTACCAAGCCCCCTTATAGCCTAAATAAGCACGAGTGTTATTTAAATGCCAAGGCTATGAACAGTTTGTTTTGTGGGCTTAGTCAAGAAATTTTTAAACGCATTCACATGTGTTCCACTGCATATGAGATATGGGAATATCTTGAGTCTACTTATAGTTCTCATCTTGCAGATAATGACTTCGAGGAGTTTCTTATAGATCCAAGTGACGAGTCAAATGGAGATGCACTCTTGGAGGAAGTCAAGACAGACACGTCAAGCAAGAGGGGAGATGAACATCTGTCACTGGACGAGAAGAGCCAAGGGGAAGATGATAAAGGAACCTTGTGTTCAAATCTTGCCTCGTCCAAGAGCGCTGTAAGAAACTCAAACTCTCTCCGTGTATACAAGTCTGTTTATACACTGAATATGCTGAATATGAATAGGCGTAGACTTAAGAAACTGAAAAATATTAATTCAAAACTACGCTTGGAAAATAACCTTTTAAAAGCAAATGTTAGTGTAGAATCTTCCACTGTCGTGTCTAGTTCTCCTGTATACTCTTTAGAGGACAACTCTACACTTTGTATAAATTGTGAGAAGTTAAAAGAGAAACGTGAGGAGGAAGAGAAAGAGTGCATTTCTCTAAGAGAACAAAATGAGAAACTGTTTCTAGAAAACCTTAGCGTCAAAGGGGGAGTGTGCTAAGTGTGTGGACTATAGAGTTGAAATCACTGAGATGAGTGAGGTCTTCGAAGAATATAGAAATAAGTATGAAGCCCACATTAACTCAATAGTCGCAATACTCAAGAATAGCACAACTGCCTACACCAAAGCGAGAACAAATCTCAAACAGAGAAATGAAGATTTGGAAACGAAAATCAACGTGCTTAAGGAAATTTTAAAGAAAAATTCTCAACACATAAACGTGCAATATCAAGAAAATTCCAAACGCACGTTGAACACAAGCTCACTCACGTCAGTTAGGAAAATCAAAGGGAGCAGTAAACTTCAAGCCAACGCGAGTGAAAACCTCAAATATGAAAATCATATCCACTGGCGAAAACCAACTACTCCATTTACAAAACTAATTGAACGCAGATATCCTTCAAAAAGTCTTTATGCTATGAGTCAGTATGGTAACAAGAAGTATTTCATGTCAGAAAGTAATCTCAACATGATTAATTCACAAAGACAATTGTGCCCAACCACAATCTCTCACGTAAGGACTCCTAGACATCCAAAAGAGAATCTGCAACATAAGAAAAACATCAAACCAAGGTATGAATGGAGACCAGTCACGCGACGTAGCACGCCCAGTCCGACGGACCGGGCGAACCCTCCTTCACCAGGTTCAACTGTATCACAACATCGTTGGGTTCCCAAAAGGAAAGTCATTTTCGGCTCCTTCTGGATACCCAAACCTCTTAACTCCTAAGTATGTCCCGTTAGTGAAGTAGAATGACACACTTGATCACGTCATGACTATCTCCTACTTCACATCGTACGTCTGATTTAGTTGTGCGGGACTCAAAGAGCTTAGGAGCAAATTAATACTGATCAAAATCCACTTTTCATGCATAATCAAGTGATAACAAAATAGAGATTAAATTGCCCACATAAAATGAAACCAAAAACATTCAAGAAAAATGTTCGGGCCGGTACCTGTATTATTACATCAATTTTTTAATTGTTCATAAATCTAAAAACTCGAAAGGGTACAAAGAAAAAATGGGATCACGCCTGTTCATCAGAGGATGTTGAAGAAATGCTGAGCTTCCTCATGATCTTCTTAAGCATCTTCTTCATGCCTTTGATCTCCTTTCCCTGCTCCTCCATGAGGATATGAATTCCACGACTTGCCTCGCGAAGAGATCCCGACCGGGGTACCGATGGCTCCGGAGGTGGCACCTGTGGTCGCACCCGTGAAGCAGCCGGTATCTCTCCTACATGATAGACCTGCGGAAAGAGGTCAATGGGATAGGAGGTCCAGTCGATGGTCGGGTACTTGATCTTCAGGATGGTCTGGATGACTCCTCCCAAAGGGAGTGTATTTACCCGCTGACGATCGGGGGACTTGAGGCGAAAAGTATACCTCATGATCGACAGGATGAGATCTGAAACGCTGAATGGCTTCTGCGCTATAATGTGATAGGTCACCATGGATAGCTGAGCCGTGATCTTTCGAGTATCTCCTGCCTTGAACATCAGCGAATGGCGGAGGATATCCTGAATTATCCGAGCAACTGGTGTGAGTGTGTCCACCGAAGTGAAAAAGTCAGGACGCCCCTCCGCTCCATGGAGAACCTCGTTCATCACTCTCCAATCCCGTACTGTCCTGAAGGATTCTACAACATCCAAGTATGGAAGGTTGGATGGCCACACGTACTTCGTCTCCAGGTCGGCATGGGTGATAGTAACTATCTCATCCCCGATGCAAGACTGAACTCCTCCTCCCAGACGCATCAGAGATGGATCCCTCAAGTTGTTGTAGAACTCTCGAACGAGAGCGGAGGAAAAGGAACACCCATCTGATATCACCGCCAACACGCCCGATTCTTCGAGATACTCATAGATATGAGTATACCGATCATCAATTTCTATGAGCATAGGAATGCTCACAGTGGCGTTGTCTATAGCGGGGTACGTAGTCTCTCCACGGTTTCGTTTTGAAATACTTCGACGTCCAGAGTGTGCGCTCGAGGAGGCCATTTCCTGCATGAAACAACATTCAAAAACTCAAATCAGGAACCGGGATCCAAAACTGAAAATTCACAAAAATTGAGTGAAATCTGGGAGCTATCGCAGGCGATAATTAGCTATCACCGGCGGTAGCTCGACGGACTGCACTTCACCTCTTTCCGCCGTTTTGAGCTAAAAATCGATTTCTTTTGTAAAAACCACTCCAATCTCCATGTTCTTCATAGATCTATATATGAACTTCGTAGATCTTGAAAGAGGAGATGAGATCCGACAATAAACATCTAAAAATGAAACATGTGAAAGTATCTCTTTTTACTCCTCCGCATTTCGGATCCTTTACAAACAACGGCAATATTTTTCACCTCTTAAAGCGTAGATCCGAAATAGACTAAAACAATGGCAATATGTTTCAAAAAGGGGGATATGTGAGGAGATCCGTGAAGAAGTGGATATAAAAAGGCCATGAGAGAACACATCTACTCCACAAAGACATCTCATATGGATCCTAAAAACAAGAAATCAAGCAAAAATGAGAAAGGATAGAGCATTACCTGGAATCAAAGGAGATCTGTAGGGCTGGAGAAGCTTCTTTCCAAAAGGGGATGCAAGGTGAGAATGAGTGTGGGCGGATCTGAAATAACCTACAGCATATTTATTCCGGCGTTACCGCGGCGCGGTAGTACTACCGACAGGCGATAGTACTCTGACTCGCATATAAGTACACACGAAAATCATGCTTATCCAACCTGCTTTGACAAGGCTAGGGAATATCTTAAGGTGTCCATATAGTAGACAAATGGTGGTCGTTTTAGGGCCAAAGTGCGTTTTTTTTTATCTCATGGGGGCTCATATGACCGAGTCGTGGTATATTTTCAAGTATATACAATGTTTGCTAATCTTTTTGTCAATTTGTACGGCACATTGGTATCCGGTCATGATGAGCGAAGTTAAATGTTTGTCTAGCTATTGAGTGCGAAAATTAATGTGGGTGTACGTTGTCTATGCCTCTAAGTATGTGTGAGGATTTATTTACGATAATGATTACACCTCTCACACACTACTTGATCATACACTCAACCTGAGATAATAAGCTGACATGCTATAAATCGTGACACTAACTTTAACATCTCTGATATATCTTGAACAATCAATGTCATGAAATCAAATTGCGCGTGTCTATGCTAATTAAATTTTTGGGCCAAAACTAGAAAGGCATATGTCCAATGTAAACAAGTTAAAGTGGATCTACCTATGTGGGTAGATTTCGATTGACTTGGGGTCTTGTTCTGCTTTGATTATGTATAAAGTTGATGGCCTAACTCCAAAATAAAATGATGGCCATCAAATCCCGCTTACAGACCCCCCAAGCACTACTCATCCCTCCTGATAAGTCTTCATAAGCGTTGTGAGGGTGAGCACCTTGGATTAAAAAGTCGTTTCGATCTTGTGCATGGACTACACTTTATGATTTATGCCCTTGATTTAATTTCTTTATGCCGCACTATGTCATGTGACGTGATTTTTCACTATATCTCTTTGGTGTTAGCATCGTTAGTTTGCTTGATATAAAACATGTCTGCCTAATATCTCTATTGAATGTTTTGTCTCTTGGTGCTACACGTGCACATGTCATTATCTTATTTAAATCTTCCGCGCATAAGAATTGGACCTCAACTACATTCGATGCTTCTCGCACAATACGTACTGGCACATTTTTTTTCTCTCATGACGATATTTGTGTTTGCCTATTTTTCTCTCTATTTATCTAAACCCTGCAAACATTCATGTCATACTTGATGTGTGCTATGTCTCGTGCATATAGTCCATTTTCCTCACTCTGATTAGCGTTTGCTCCTGATTTTGACCCTGTTTTACAATTCTCTGATTTCAAGTGCTTTGTAGGTCTATATTACGTTATCTCTCGCCTACAATTTTCATCCTCCTTGGTCGGTTGGCCTCGCCCATTCTTTTGATATTATCAAAGGGGGAGAAGGTATTGGAGGTAGTGTTCATGATAGGGGGAGCGTATTGAGGTGTGTGTGTGCTCATAGATAGGGGGAGCGTCCCACCGATAGGGGGAGTATGTAGTAGGATAGAACAGGATTGAACGGGATCGATATAGGTGCGTATTGAGGTGTGTGTGTGCTCATAGATAGGGGGAGCGTCCCACCGATAGGGGGAGTATGTAGTAGGATTGAACAGGATTGAACGGGATCGATATAGGTGTGTATTGCTTATTTGTTCAATATCATTTTACTCTGATACTCTACTTTATACTGTTCTACGTTCATTTTTCTCTGATACTCTACTTTATACTGTTCTACGTTGCTACATACATCTATTCTGGCACTCTATCTACTTGATTTTGGTTTATCATGAACGGGATTGATATTATCAAAAGGGGGAGTTTGTTGGAACATGGTTTCACACTCCTTAGGTTTGAGAATATCAACTCCCTGCTTGTATTTGATGAGATTGGTTGTGTGATAGAGTGTGCAGGCTGATAGGTGAAAGGAAAGGAGAAGAGCTTCAAAAGGTTACTACCGCCCGGCGACAACCTTATCGCAGTGCGGTAACCATCTCGATCGACGCATATCGGTTCGATGGTCGACAGCCCATTTATCAACTAAGGAAGGATCGTCGACAATCAAAAGCTACCGCCCGGCGACAGGACGCTACCGCCGGCGGTATCCGGTCGACGTGCATCGAGGGGACGATCGTCGACGATGGTACCTACCGCTCAGGTGATAGTCTTATCGCAGGCGGTAGAATTATCTGGCGAAATGGTGCTATCGCTCTGACTGGGCGCGGTAACCTTTACCGCCCGGCGATAGCTCTTTTGAAACGGCAGTTTCCTTAATGAGCAGTTATAGTTGCCGTTTCGGGAGACGTGTGGAGACAGCTGGCAGGCGTTACGCGCGAACCTACCGCCCGGCGATAGAGTTATCGCAGGCGGTAGTCTATTTTCTCCAAGACGTATAAAAAGCAGCGCCGTTTCCTCAAGACCTAAGTCTCCAGAGATCATTGACGAAGTGCTCCAGGAATACTAAGTTCGGCCGTCTTCCTACGTCCGTTCTACTCGTCTTCGTCAAAGAAAAAGCAAGGTTTCTTCCTCCCGTTCGAGATCGAAGAACTCCAGAGATCAAGGCTTCGCATCGTCTACGTCTAGCGACCGGGTGCTTTCCATCGAAGATCACAAGCACCGGCCGTAGATCTATCCGGAGAACTTCTCAAGAGGGAGAACCTAAACTTTAACGAATATATTTTTGTAATCTCTTTTTGTATCTTTTTCTTCTTCTATTGTTGTAAGTGGTAAGGGAAATTGACCGGGGAAGGTCGTCGGGATCCGGGTTGGATTCCGTGGAAAATCGTCCCGGGATTTGGGGCGTCTAGATCGGGGATCTAGCGGTGCTCTAAGACCCTTCCGGTTGTGGAGGTGAAGAGCGGCTCTAAGACCTTTCGGGGAGAAAGTGAAGAGCGGCTCTAAGACCCTTCCGGGTGTGGAGGTGAAGAGCGGCTCTAAGACCTTTCAGGGAGAAAGTGAAGAGCCAACCGGTCCGGGTTTTGGGTCGGTATAGAAAACCCAAGAGTTTTATTCACCGCCTCTGACCTCCGGCGTCATGGAGATCCATGTTGTATGTATTGTGTGTAAACATGTTTTAAATCAATCCTAATTACAAGTGTAACATTGTGTGTGACTAAATGATTCATATGAGATATTGTCTTCATATCATTGCCTCTTATGTTTACTTGTGAATGATAAGTCTAGTTTCACGTGTGTGCGCACAAGCTAAATTTGTACAGGAAAAGAGTGAATAACGTACCGCAGAACATTGGTTACCCAACGCTCTGCAGTAGTTTCCTATGCTCTGGTTCTGTGGACAAATTAACGCTTAAATTTCAAGAAACGCGTCGAACCTTATTCACCCCCCCCCCCCCTCTAAGGTTGGCTACAAGATCCAACAGTGACAACCTTCAGAGAATCATCAAAGTACTTTCTCTGATCAGCAAGCATAGCTTCAATTTTGTGTAGAATGGTACCTTCAGGGAAGATTTCTTTCTGAGTAGATGGAGGATGTTGAGCAGGGACAGTCCATGGAAGAATTTCTTTAATTATAACAGTAGAAGTAGAGGCTTTCCTTCTGTGTACTGTGCTGGTTTCATCTTCATTAATTGTGGATAGTATGGTTGGAATCTGGAAATGAAGACTTGGAAGGGGTGGTTTGGTAGCTTCAACTGGTACTTCATCATCTGAATCATGAATTGAGACAATTTCATCATCATGTACATCTGCAGGAGATTTCTCAGCTTCATGCACAGGTGATTTATCAGATGGAGGAGATGATTCTGGATTGTCTGGAGACTGTGCTGGAGCTGGAGATTTTTCTGGTTGAGGAGGAGATTTTGCTAGAGACATGGCTGGTGTTGCTGAAGAAGAGGGGTGATCTGCAGGGATATGGAAAGTAGGTTCTTTGGAAGTAAGTTCCTTTATCATCTTATTGATGTCATCTTCAGTAGACAAAATCTGAGCTTGAGTCTGAACATCTGTCAGATTATCAGAATATGATGTCTTCAGCAGCAGGAAATTCTGAGTCTTTATGCAGCAAAGAGGAAGAGGCAGCAGTAGATGGAACGTCTTCTGAAACTGTATAAGCAGTAGGTGGAATGATTTGAGCTGGAATTTCTAAAGCAGCAGCTAGAATAGCTTGAGGAGGAATGGCTGAAGCAGCAGGAGCTGGAGGTACTAAGGAAGATGGAGCAGGAGTTTGAGTTGGCTGGGCTGAGGCAGATGGTGCAGGCTCCCCCTCAATAACAGAATCAGTTATTTGATGTGAAGGAGGAGATGTGGTCCTTTCCACATCTTCTATTTCCTTGGCAGCTTTGTCCGACATCTGTAATTTGACCTCTCATCTCTGAATGGAGCTAATAGAAACCTTTTTCATGTGGTGGAGGCGTACGCCCTTTTTCATTGGAAAGGCTTCTGGATTCATCTGATTGAGGTATAAAGAGATTATCCTTCCATAGTTGGGGCTCTTAATGCATGCCTTGATCTTCTCAAAAAGCATCATCCCCCACTGAAATTTCTTTCTACAAATAACTGTTGTCATTAAATCAAAAAACTCTGGAGTAATGTAACTTATAAAACTAGTTTTTCACAGAAGAACTTTGTCTAGGATGTCAGCCAATAACTTGCTTTCAGCATTCATAAATTGTCTTCCAATTGTGTGATAGTATTGAAGAATACCACAGAAACTATATGTTCTCTCATAGTCAGAGCCTATTAGATCATCTTCCATATCTATTATTGGCAGTTGCAGAAGTTGAGAAACAGACAGGGCAGACATCTTTACCTTGATATTCTGAACTTTAGACTTGATTATTTTGTCATTCCTTTTAACCTTGGCGTGCTGGAAGAATTCTTCAACCTCAGAAGTTAGAATTCGACATGGATGTTCAAGAACAAAGGATAACCCGGCTGTATCTATCTGAAGGACATTCTTGAAATCATCTGATATCTCTGCAATCCCGGTAGAACTGAGTTCACTCCCGATCCCTAGCTTTGAAGACGAAGCCATTAATGTCGGGAAAGCGAACTGACTGGCCGGCGAAAGGGAAAAATGGCTTGCGGCAGACGGCGGAGACAGAGGAAGACGAAACGGCTTTTCTCGAGATGAAGGGTTTTGAAATCGAGAATAAACATTTCTTGGACTTATTTTTATTTATATTTACCTCTAATTTTGATGATTAAACATTTAAATAATCATTAAAAATACCTAGAATGAGGCGGCTAAGCGCCTCAGTGCTGATATGAAAATTTTGAACTTGAAGAAAAATTGCCCACCAGATTTCTCGAGAGGACAGATTGTTCTCGAGACAAATTTTATCAGCACTTGAGTATAATAATTCTTGGTCTCGAGTAGAATAAGTCTTTTTTTCGAGTAGAGATTTCTTATTCTCGAGTTGAACTATTGTTTTCGAGAAATAATTTCTTTGTACTCGAGAAATAATTTTGCTGTTCTCAAGAGGCAAGATTGTTGTTCTCGAGTACAAGTGTTGTACTCGAGAAATGAAGTCCAAATCCTGAAATTTTCTGATTTATGAAGTAAATCAGACCTTGACCTTGCCTGTTACCTTTGTCTTCATTCTCCTTCATCCTTGTTGAGCATGTCAAGCTCTGTTTTGAAGAACGAGAACTTGGCCTCGTTCAGCGGCTTCGTGAAAATATCTGCAATTTGTCTGTCTGTTGGGACATATTGCAGATCTATGTCCCCATGCTCCACATGCTCCCGGATGAAATGGTATCGCAGCTCTATTTGCTTTGTCCGGCTGTGAGAGACTGTATTGTTGGCTATTGTAATCGCACTGGAGGAGTCGCAAAATAAAGGAATGTTTTGGACTTGTAGGTTGTAATCTTCCAGTTGATTCTTTATGTACAGCAATGGTGCACAACAACTGCCGGCAGAAATGTATTCTGACTCGGTCGTTGAAATTGCGACACAATTCTGTTTTTTATTTCTCCTTGATATGAGCCTCCTTCCAAGGAAGTGGCAACTCCCGGAAGTGCTCTTTCTATCATCTTTACTTCGCGCAAAATCTGCATCTGAGAAATCAATTAGTTCGTTGTCATTACTTCTTGGGTAACATAAGCCAAGATTTGGGGTATCTTTAAGGTATCTCAAAATCCGCTTTGCAGCAGCGCAGTGAGATTCCTTAGAGTTCACTTGAAAGCTAGCACACACACATGTTGAAAACATTATATCTGGTATACTAGCAGTAAGGTTAAGCAAAAATCCAATTATGCTTATGTACTTGGTTTCATCGAAAGGTTTCCCTTTTTCATCCTTGTCCAGGGACATAGTTGAACCCATTAGAGTCCTCATGTAGGTTGCGTTCTCCATTCTGAATTTCTTAATCAACTCATTGGTGAATTTCGTCTGAGAGATGAAAATTTCATCTTCAGATTGTTTCACCTGAAGTCCTAAGAAATACTTCAGATCTCTCATACTGCTCATTTTGAACTTCTCTTGCATAAGTTTGAAAAACTTCTTGCAGTGGTTGTCGTCAGTTGAGCCAAAAATGATGTCATCGACAGAGAGTTGCACTAGCAAAATTTTGCCTTTTTTCCCTAAGAAATAATGTTTTATCTATCTTTTCTCTTGTGAACTTGTTCTCAAGAAGAAAGTTAGATAGCATCTCGTACCAAGTTTGAAGAGCTTGTTTCAAACCATATAAAGCTTTGAATAAAAGATAGACATGATCAGGAAAGTTAGAATCAACGAAACCTGGAGCTTGTTGCGCATACACTTCTTCCTTTATGTCACCATTAAGGAAGACAGACTTCACGTCCATCTGATAAACAGTGAAGCACTTATGTGCAGCATATGCTAGGAACAACCTGATTGCCTCTAGCCTTGCTACTGGAGCATATCTCTGGTCGAAGTTGATTCCTTCTTCTTGTCGGTATCCTTTGGCGACGAGTCTGGCCTTATTCTTTATGATTGTTTCATCCTCGTCCATCTTGTTCATGTAGACCTATTTTGTCCCGATGACATTTTTACCTTTGGGTCCTGGAACAAGCTTCCAGACTTGGGAACGCTTGAACTGATTCAATTCTTCTTCCATTGTCATTATCCATGATGCGTCTGAGTTTGCTTTCTTAAACTTCTTCGGTTCAACCTATGATAGAAAACTCAAATATAAATTCTCATTAGATGTACTTCTACGAGTTCGGACACCATCCCGGGGATCTCCTATGATTTGGTCCATTAGGTGATCGTTCAAGTGTCTGATCTCTAAGTTCCTTGCATCTGGAGCTTCTTCAACCATAGGAGTGACTTCATCAACATGAGTCGTTTCTTCATCTTGATCATCAACCTCTCCAATTGGGGTTGGAGTGGTGATCTTGATGAACTATTCACCTTTTTCTTCAATTGGCTCATCCATGTTTAATTTTTTTAGCTGTGAACCTATATCTTCAATAGACACACTGGAAGAGTTGCCTTACAGCATGCTCGTCTCATAAAATACAACATGAGTAGATTCTTCTACAACCACAGTTCTCTTATTAAATATCCTATATGTCTTACTATGACTACTATACCCTACAAAAATACCTTCAAAACTCTTTTTGCTAAATTTGGTAGTGTGATACTTATCATTGTTAAGGACGAAGCACTTACAGCCAAAGATTCTAAAATATGAAACAGTCGGTTTTCTGCCTTTTAGAAGTTCGTAAGGTGTTTTATTATGATTCTTGTTTATGAGTGCTCGATTTTGCACGTGACCTGCAGTGTTGACGGCTTCAGCGCAGAAGTATTCCGGTAGTGAGGCATCACTCAACATGGTCCTGCAGGCCTCTATGAGTGTTCTATTCCTTCTCTCAGCTACTCTGTTCTATTGAGAAGTACGAGGAGAGAAAAACTCATGAAAGATACCTAAGCTTTCACAAAATTCTGTCATGGCCCCATACTTGAACTTTGTTCCATTGTCACTTCTGATTTTGACTACGGAACAGTTGTATTCATTCTGGACCTGCCTAACAAAACTAGCAAAGATGTCAAAGGTATCTGACTTGTGTTTTAGAAAGAACACCAACGCAAAACGCGAGTAATCATCAACAATAACCAATGTATAGTCTTTACCTCACAAACTTCTAACTTGCGGTGGACCGAACAAGTCCATATGAAGTAGGTGTAAACATCTATTAGAATTTTTGTCAATAATGCTTTTAAAGGTAGCCCTTATTTGCTTGCCTTTTACAGATGCGTGACAAGATCTATCTTTAGCCAACTTGACATTTGGGGCATCACGTAATAAATTAAGTGAAAATAATTTATTAATAGTTTTGAAATTAATATGTGCTAGTCTCTTGTGGCATTGGTGATCGAGAGACGCACTATCTTTAGCCAAAAACCACACTGGTGTAGAAGATTCTATGAAAATAAAATTCAACAAAATATATTTCTACTACGAGTGCCTGATATAATCGTTTCCATATTATCAACTGATTTTATCAAGCACTTATCTGCATGAAATTCAACTACGTATCCTTTATCGCAGAGCTAGCTTATGCTTAAAAGATTGTGTTCCAATCCTTTAACATAAGTCATATCTGAGAAGGATACACTACCGTTAGTAATCATACCATAGTTTTTAGTGATTACTCGGTCTAAACCTCCAAAGATGACCTTTGGCCCGTTCATGACTGGATAATAATTCTGGAGTAGGCTTCTTGTCCCGGTCATATGCCGAGAGCATCCACTGTCCAAATACCAGAAAGTTGTTTTGGTGGCCTTTGGACATACCTGCAATCACAAATCAATTTGCCTTAGGAACCCAAACACGTTTGAGCCCTTGGTCTCTAGTTAGAACACTCTCCTTACGTGTATTAACATTATGAGTGGTCTTTCTCACAATGCTAACTTGAGGAGTTTCATAATTTCTAGAATTAAACAAGCAATCAATGGCAAAGTGACCAATTTTGTCACAGCACCAACAGTCAAACCTGTTGTATCTTTTCTTGAAATTCTCCTGCTTGACCTTTTGATAGTGTGGTCTAGCAGAGGCAGCAGTCTTGGAGGTAGAAGTTTCATGGTGATGACAATCACATGACTTCTTCTCCTTAAGTGACTTTTTCACAATTGGCTTTAATTTTAGTGTCTTCTTGATGTTATGACCATGATTATAAGGGTCATAGCTCTGAAGAGTAATCTCTTCATAAGGTGCCTTAAAGATACTTTCACCAAAGTTCCGAGTACGGGTCCATCCTTGGTAACGAGAATTGGGCTCTACATAAGTAGGCATAGCAAAGTGACCGTACGACGAATCAAGATCAAACTCGTTCGTTGGAAATATAACCTTCGTAAAAGAAGTCTGATCTTGGGGAGCTTTCCCCTTCTCCTTGTCCAAAGCCTTCTTGGCCGCCTTATTCTTTTTTTGAGCCTTATTTCTCCTAGAAGATTTACTAGGAGCATCAACATGGCCTAGGCCAGCACCTTTGGCCTGAGCTGAGAATTCAGAAACAAAAGGAAGGACAATCTTGGGTTTTGAGAAACTTTCAACAAGTTTCTTTTTCGCTGTAAGTTGTTATTCCAATTCTTTGATGATCTTCTCCTTCAAATCTAGGTGCTCGAGAGTCTTGTTGTACTCTTCAATGACAGCATTGAAGTTCTCTCTGAGTGAGTCTATCTTGGAGACTTCCTCTCTCAGAGTGTTCTCTTCAGCCTTGAGAGACTTTATCTCCTTGCCTTGAGTTTTCATGACTTTTCGACATTTGTCGTAAGCCTTGATTAAGTCCTTATACTGGGTCATGAGTTCAGACTCATCGTCAGAGGAGCTGTGCTCATGATCATGATCAGAAGCATCTGATTCAAAAAGAGGAGTGTGAGAATTTACCTTCCCAGTGAACTGGGGTTCTTGTTCATCATCAGTTTGTGTCATTAGTCCAAAGTAGGCTTCCTCTTCTTCACTTGACTCAGATGAGTCAGAGTCGCTAAGAGTCTTGCCCTTCTTGGCCACGAGGCTTCTTTCAGTTCTCTTCTTATTATATGAAGATTTCTTTTCCTCTCTCTCCACCCTCCTTCTTCTTGTGAGGGTAATCAGCGATGACGTGACCTGGCTTATTACCACAATAACAAACGATGTCAGAAGAAATATGTTTATTCTGTTTAGTATTGTACCTGTCCTGACTCCTTGAGCCTTTCTTGTGTCGATCACCATCATGACGTGATCTTCTGTGCGAGGCATCCTTGCCTCTCCATTGCTTCTTCTTGTTCAAAAATTTCTTGAACTGCCTTGAGAGGAGAGAAAACTCTCCTTCAGATAATTCTGAGTCCGAGGTGTTTGACTCTGAAGTTTCTTCTTCACTATCTTCCTGTGCAGGAGCAGGTGATGCAGCTTTGACCTTCCTTGAGAACACTGTCTTCAGTGCGACAGACTTCTCCTTGGATGACGACCGGCTTTTCTCTTATTCAGCTTTTCTAGAATTGATTTGTAGCTCATATGATATCAGCTTTCCGAAGAGATTCTGAGGGTCAGTCTCTGCCAACTTGCCAAACTCCCTGATAGCACAGACTTTATTGTCTCATTCCTTAGTTAGGGAACTTAGAAATTTATCATTCAGTTATCAATTTGTAAAGACTCGGTCATATACTCTTAGGCCGTTAATAATCTTGAATAAATTTTCAAAGGTAGCTGCAATTGAATCTTTTGATCCTTGTCGAAATGCTTCGTACTTTTGATTCAATAGGGATCTTCTATCATCCCTAACTTTTTCAGTGCCTTCCATCAAGGTAATAAGAGACTGGCACATTTCCTTAGCAGATTGGCAGTGAATCAGATTTTGTAGCATAGAATCATCGACTGCACTTGCTATAATATTTTTAGCTTTTTGCCCAACGAGACAAGTGCAATCTCATCTTTATCAAGATCCATTAATTTCTTAGGAATCTTTTTGGTAGGATCAATGGTGGAGATGGTCATTGGAACATAAGGACCTTATTCAACAATCATGAAGATCCTTGGATCCACAGCTTTCATGAAGAACTTAATCATTTCTTTTCACATGGGAAAGTTAGTTTTTGTGCACAGAGGAAGCTTTGCAAAATCGTTGACCTTGTCCATGCTTGGATTACTCAAAAGACAACTTTCGGGCAGATCTGTTCAAGGTGTTAACCTTTTTACGAACAACCTGCCTCTGATACCAATTGAAAATATTTTAGTTGTCTTACCTAAATCAGCTAGAGGGGGTGAATAGGTGAGTTGTCTGTCTACTTGCGGAATAAAAAATTTAATGAACTATTCACAGAAAATTAACCAAGCATTCACAGAGAACACCAAGAATTATAGTGGTTCCCCAACCTTGGGTACATCCACTTTCCACTCACCGATCTAGCAATGCACTAGACTCGGCTACTCCACTAATCTCGAATTGAAAACAATCCTACACCTCGGAACAACGTTCCTACAACTCGATCCCAAAAACTGGATCTACACTCGGAAGATAAAATTTCCTACAAGAACTCGGAGAATACAACTCCTACAATTCGGAGAAAGTTCTTCTACAAGAATAGAATGAAATAACAAATACAAACAGTGATTTGATCTCAGATCTGAAATGCTTCTGTCTGTTCTTCTTTCTTTGAACATTGCGACTTTATCAGAAATGGTTGAAGAAGAATCATCAAGATCTCCGATCTGAAATTCTCTGCACTCACACGATCGAGTAGAAGATCTGTTGTTTGAAAAGAATCTTGATATGTGAATCAACTTCTCTGAATCGATCTGGATCGAAAGCGCTTTGGCGATGAAGATGATGATCGGCGGCTCTCGATTTAGAAAGAAATGTCGGATTCAAAATTCTTAGAATTACTTCTTGCGGTGGCTTGTAATTCTTCTTATTTCTTCTTAGTGTTGGTCGAAAATGACAAGCCCTTATATAGGACTTGTCTAACGGTCATAATCATCATTAATGACATCCACGTGGACCAATCACGCGCTAATGATATTTGAAATACACGTCTATCTGGACTTAGAAGTTTTTAGGAAAAACAGACCGGGTGTTCTCGAGAAGAAGATTTTTGCTCGAGAACAAATGAATTTTGTTCTCGAAAACAATAAAGAAGTTCTTGAGAAGAAGACTTAGAGAAAAAGAGTGTGGAGGGAGAAAATGACATTCTCGGGAATGAAGGAAAGTACTCGAGAAAAATAGTTTATTGTTCTCGAGAAGAAATATTGTGTACTCGAGAACAAAAGACTGTCTCGAGAAAAATTACTTAGAAAAATATGTGGAGGTGGAAATCTGCAGTGTCGAGAAGAAAAGAAGTACTTGAGAAAAATATACTTTTGTTCTCGAAAAGAATCATTCTGGTTCTCGAGAACAGATAATCAACTCGAGAACAAATGTCTGGCTCTCAAGAAAAATACTCAGGGTCTCGACAAATAACTTCTGCATCTCGAAAACAAACTATAGTCTTCTCGAGAATAATTTTGGCCTTCTCGTGAAAAGGACTTAAAAAAATAATTTATCTGGAAAACAAACAACTCGAGAAGAAATGTCATATATTACTAGACAACAAGAACCCTTCTCGAGAACAACATTAAGCTTTCTCGAGAACAACATTAAGCTTTCTCGAGAACAGCATTAAGCTTTCTCGAGAACAACATTAAGCTTTCTCGAGAACAACATCTGCCACTCGAAATTAAGACAAGTCTTACTCGAGAAATATCATAAGTCCTTCTCGAGTACAAATATAGTACTCGAGAACTATACAAACTGAAAATCTTCATTTTTCATTAAAATTAGCATTCATCTTTTCTCTTGCCCTTAGTGCTTGAAAAGGAAGTGTGCCCCAATAGAGAGGCTACACATGAGTCAACAACATGGATCACACAATGAGAGATTACATTGTATCGTCCTGTGTTTGGAGACTCATTGTAGATTGACATTGGTCTACACTTAACAATTAAGTCCTGTAAACACTTAACAAAAAACGCATCAAATACAAACTTAATTCATCTTAGTTTAAGGGTGACTTCATACAAATCTGGGTTATTCTGGATGCAATACCCAACATAAACCTTGAACAACATTTGCGTCCCGCGTGGTGGGACTAAAGGTCGGGAGGTTTTGTTGGGCTTTGCAACATGTTAGTACTGCAAACCTTTTTGTCCTAATTGTCATCTCATTCATAGAATTCAAAACTAAAAGGAAAATAAATATTATATTACAAAATATTTATAAAAAATACCAAACAATGTAAAAATTTGACACAATTTATTTTCTAAAATTTTAAATAATTAAAAGAAATGGTGGTGCAGCCCGTCGTCACTAGTCCAGTGTCGCGCTTGGCCGTAGGGGCGGAGCCCCGTGTCGGGTACTCGTATGTATGTGTATATATATATATCTATATATATATACATATATGAGGTAGTATCAGGTGCGGATAGGCGATGGTGTGAAGCTATGAATAATACATCTTGGCGGTGGAAATAAAATCCATCTGCGCAAACATTTTCACAACAGCCATCTCCTTAGGGGAGGCCGGCGGCGACAACCGCGGCGACTAAGGGCCGGCGGGGGTCGCCCTCAGCCCAGCGACCACACCGGTGGCCGCCGTCGAACATTTCGGGCGTCGTCGGCCACAGTAAAATCCTAAACCACGTTATGTGAAGGTTGTTTTGCACCTACGGCGTTCGGCGGTTGTGGGCTCGCCGGCCACCGCCCGCCCTAGGTGCAAAAAAACCAGCTTCACATCACGACGGCCGGCGCTGGCGGGCTCGCCGGCCACCGGCCGCCCTGTGTTCATCGGCGTGCCTGTCGACAAACCCAGGGTGTCCGGTGGCCGGCGAGCCCGCCGGCGCCGGACGCCGCGATGTGCGGCTGGTTTGCGTAGGCGGAACTGTAGCAATCCAATGGCTATCACTAAACCTGATCACTCAAATTGAACGGCGCTGACATTTTATTCGCACATTTGCACCAACGCCTATCTGCATATGATTCCGCCTTTATATATGTATATATATATACTTTCCTGTATCGTTGTAACGGATAAGTATCGTATCTGGTACTCATACCCGTACCAGTGCTTCATAGCTTAGCAGAGACGAGCTTTTCATCAGATTTGGGGTAACGTATTCTCCCAGTTTGTTTGCATTTTGCATTTTTCTACTATGTCACTAAGAACCTGACAGTTCTCCGTGTCGTGACCAACATTTTTGTGGAACTCACAATAATGTTCCTTATTTATTTTCTCATACTTAACACTATTTAAGCTGGGTTGCTTCTGGAGGATTTGAACGACCTCCTCCATGGGGAGAATTGTCACTATACTCCTTGCAAATCATCATATGGGTTCTCTCAAGGAGGAGTTTATTTCTGTACGGGGCAAACTTGTGATGATGTGGATGGATGGGCTTGTTACTTAGAATGTGCGATCATGTTCTGTTGAGGGGAACGAGGTTGTGGTGGCCTCATCTATTTAAAATGACAAGGCAGAGGTGGTGTTGATGATGGAAAGTCTTTCCATGTTGCGTAGGTGGAAAGAGTTCTAGATGATGCCTTTGGACACGGTGGGGGGCAACATGAGGTTAAGCGAGAGATCCCCCCCCCCCAATAGTCGTTGATTCCGTTGGGTGAGGGAGAAAACGAATCCAGGGTTCGTTGTCACTCTCTCGATGAAATTGTTAGTCATGTGGATCATATCTTTGTAGGAGCGAGGTGGTTTCCGACTAACCTCAAATTTGAAAAGACTTTTTTGAAAGCCACAAATCAAGGCTACTTAATACATGACGGGATCAATGTTATGGATCCCGAGGATTTCCTCTTGTAACCTATCAATGTAGTGTCCCAGAGTCTCAGATGCTCCCTGTTTAATTTGAAACTGTGCATTAGGGCCACGTTTTTGTTTTCTAGAAGTGGCACACCTTAGTAGCAGTTTATTTCAAAACTCTTTAAAAGACTTTATATATCGGAACGGAAGATTGTAAAACTAATCTTTGGCTTTGTTGTTCAAGTCCATATATAGTAGCTTACAACGAATCACGTCGGAGAGATATTTGTAGATAGATTGTAGATTCGAAAGTTTATAGGTGATGAACAGGGTCCTCCCTCCCAATTAATTGAAAGAGATAAGGGTCCCTTAATTCGGCCATGATAGGCTCCCGTCGAATATCGTTAGAGAAAGGTGAAAGATCCTTCTCTTCAACTGGTTATGCCATTTCCTAAAAATTGAAAACTCACATGGGTCTCGAAGCCGCTGTTGCACGGTAAAAATCTCGCCTGGCCTCGACGAATTCCTCATTCCTTGATTGTAGCATGGGAGCTGTTTGTAGAACTTGCGGACGAACATCTGGAGCACAGTTCCTTTACTAAAGGAGGCTACCTGTTTATATAGTTGGGTAACCGCCGAAAGCAACATATTAAACGTACTTCTGGTGATCATTTCTTCAGAGTGGTTGCGAAAACTTTCAGGTGACTTCCTGGTTATGTCTCGTCCTGTCATTTAGATTGAATGTTCTTCGACCACTCAATATCTAAGGTCGGTGTTCGTTCTATTGGGGGTAGAAAACGTGTTTCTCCATATCAAATAAAAAATGAAAAGGAGCGGCTCTTGTGTGTGGGAGTGTACTCCAAGTCATGAATATTTAGGATGAGAGAAGAAGTGTCGCAAGCAGCAAGACCAGTTTTCGCACAACATGAATCTTTAGCCGTGCTTAATTTTATTGATTGTTCAAATGATTATAGCAAGGTTACAAGTAAATGTTGATGCTCCAAAGGGGTACTCGCAGACACTATTGTAGGCTATGCGAGTACAAGGGAGATCTTGGCTCGAGTTTCGATTTTCGATGCCCTTACAATTACTGTTCTTGGTCGATTTATAGGCCACGGCGCGTCAACCTGCAGTCATCATTTAAAAAGACAAGTTGTCTGCTTACAAAATGGGGCATAATGAAAAAAATGGCCATGTACGTAGAATAACTAAGGGTTCTCGAGTTCCCTCTGAGGGTCGTCAAATACTCTTCGGTGGTCAGTGAGTACTCCGGGGACATCAATGAATTCTTTCAGAGGTTCAGCGAATATCATCAAAAGTTCGGCGATTACTCATAAATGGCTTTATGGAACCAAGGAAACGGAGACACGTCTCAGCTTGGTTGATGATGTAGAATTTTGCGGAACTTGAGTAGACATTGGGGGCATCATATTCTCTAGGCTCCTGCTGAATATTTGTTGAGAGTTTTGCGTTCCACTACCTTTGCCAAAAATTCCTATCATATTCTTGCTTTTGATTATTCTTCGCACTGGATTAAGTATGATATTGTTTTTACTAGGGATAAAATTGTGATGTTTGTTGATACGGTATGTCATGATCTTCACAATACTCTTCAAATGTTTTGATTGTGAACTTGCCACCTGGATCAGTTTGAATGGCCCTAGTTTGGGATTCTCTCCATGATTGTTATGAATTTGTCAAACATATTAAAGACATACAATTTTTTCTTAAAATAATATGCCCCAGCGTTGCTTGTGATAACCATCTAAGGGAGGAAAGTGCAATGCTTTCCTGAAAAAATGTAGGGGATATCAATCGATTCGCATCTATGTGAATTTTTTGAAGTGCCTATTCTAAAGTTTGTTTCATTCTGAAATTTCTTTTAGGTTACCTTCTAATGCCACATCCTCCACAAACTTGATTTCATGTGAAACCTCGCATAAGCTTTTTTCTTGACATAATATTAAGATATCTTAATGTTTATGCGCTTAAATGATGTATCTGTTACACCAGCTTTTAAACATTTGATTATATTTCTTCTTATGTTTAGAATGAACGTTATGTTATTTCATTATTTGTGATTGGGCAATTAGCTTATTTGAGTTTTCTTAAAACATTGCTCTCCATATCCGGCATATACTCAACATCAAAAATAAATTAATGACCTTTATTCTTAAAAGGGATGTTTATGTTACCTTTTCCCTTTCACTGCAATTGTTGAGTCGCATAAACTGATTTTGCTCTTCATTCCATCTCCGCTGACATACTTCTATGACTGAACATTTGTACTAGCCCTGAATCCCAACACCAATTATTTTAGTTTTTCATCTTCTCATTTGAATGCTAATAACTAGAAATGATCTTTTTTGTTTCCTCTCAATCAAATTTCCATTTCTTGATTGTCCTTATTATGATGGCATTTAGAAGCATGACACTTTTTCTTTCAAACATAGGCTCCGTTTGGCACGGTGGTGGCTGTCATAAACGCATGGGTTAAACTGTCACTTGTTAAGGATCACCTAACAAACATCATCCGTTTGAACATAAAAGTGGATGAAGTTCCTTGGGTGGGCGTTAACGAATGACAATTTAACCCTCATGTTCATGGCCTCCATCACTGTGCCAAACGGAGCCATAATTGCAGGCCTTAGATTTTGTTCTACCTTTGAATTTTTGGCTCTCTTCAAAGCTCCGTCGCTCGAAATTTGGATTCCTTCGCCCTTTCTTGTTCTATATCATCATGACCATGTCCACTACTTCCGTAGTCGTTGCCACAATTGCAGTCACTTCTAAACTCATAGCCATTAGGAAAACTTGAGTTCTTCTCAAATTTGTAGTCTTCTTTGTCATACTCCAGTACAAGATTTTGTTGGAGACTTGCTCAATATTGACTTTTTTTCTTGTCCTTTCTGTTCTTACATGGGATTTTTACTTCTTCAACGGGTTCTTCAGTATGCTCAAATTTGTCATGAATTGAGTGGAGTATCTAATCTACAACTTGAACATCCCCCAAACATAGTTATTACGTCCGTGGTTGATTAACCGCTATCAACTCTCTTGTTAAATATGCGTCCATGCACTCAGACTCCTTTATTTGTAGCACTTTAAACTTTAGTCCGAAGTGTTTAAACCCAAAACTTGGCCTTTTGTTGCAATCACTCGAACAGCAGCCTGCAGAACAACTCCGACAATACAACAACCGATGCACTATGAAACACTTCACAACAGATAACAGTAAGCAAAAACACTTATATTGCAAAAGATACTTGGAATCCTAAGGCAAGCCTGAACGGATCCTTGGACGGTGCAGGGAAGACTCTTCCGAAGCAGCCGTTCACCAAAAACAGAGACAAGCAGAATAATTTTAGCATAAGGTCGGAGGAACACTTTCCCCGGACATAAGAAGCCCTAACAACACCCAAAAGTCTAAAGTACTCCTCTCCCATAATGAAAATAACATAAAACATAATTAATAAAAGAAGTTACGTCCGGGACGTAACAAAGTCTTCCCCTTCAAGTGTTCCTTGGCCTCAAGGAACCATCTCTGGCCACCTCTGACGGAGCGCCCATAGATCTTCCCACGTGGCCGCCGCCCTTGAGTCGTTGGTCCACTGCACAAGTAGTTGTGTCACCACACGCCCATCACGGTTGATAATGCGGCGGTCCAGAATTGCCACCGGTTCGACGATGATATTGCCGGCAGCATTGACAGATGTGGGCAACTGTTGAATAACACCGGTAGGAGGTCCCCTGTACTTCCGTAGCTGCGAGATATGAAACGTAGGATGAGTCCGAGTGCCACTTGGAAGCTCCAGTTTATATGCCACGTTGCCCACCCGTTCAAGCACAGGGAACGGTCCAAAGAAACATGGTGATAGCTTTTGTTGACGATGATCCCGCAGGCTGACCTGTCGATATGGTTGTAACTTGACCCAGGCGACGTCGCCGATCTCCAAAACGTGTTTTCTTCTTTTCTTATCCGCAAGCACCTTCATGCGTTCTTGAGCCCGTGCAAGATTAGTTTTAAGGATTGTCATCACTCTATCACGGGCGACCAAGGAGCGATCCACGACCTCAATTTTGGCCGTCCCATCAACATACGGAGGAATTGCGGTTGGTTCTTGGCCGTACACCACCTCGTACGGTGTCATTTGGATGGCGCTATGGTATGAGGTATTATACCACCATTCTGCTAACGGTAACCACTCTGCCCATTCTCGCAGTTTTTCGAAGCATATACAACGGAGGTACCCTTCCACGCATCTGTTAACTACCTCCGTTTGACCGTCCGATTGCGGGTGATAGGATGCTGACGTGTGGAGTTGAATCTGCAGAATTCAGAAGAGTTCTTGCCAAAAGTCACAAATGAAAACCGCATCTCGGTCACTAACAATTGCGGAAGGTGGGCCATACAACTGAACCACTGAGTCTAAGAGGACCCGTGCTATGGTCTCGGTGGTGTAAGGGTGTTTGAGGCCTATAAAATGCGCATGTTTGCTTAATCGTTCGACGACCACCAAAATAGTCGATTTGTCGTAGCTCATAGGTAGTCCGTCGATGAAATCCATGCTCACGTCCTGCCAAATCCTCTCCGGAATAGTGAGTGGCTAGAGTAGCCCCGCGGGATGCTGATTATCAGCCTTGCATTGTTGGCACGTGGTGCATTGTTGTATGTAGAGGTATACATCCGTCTTCAAACCTTTCCAATAAAAATTCCTTTTGATGCGTTTGTATGTGGCTGTAACCCCGGAGTGACTTCCCATAGGGCTAGCATGGTACAACTCTAGCAGCCTCCTTCGCATAGCCGGTTCCCGACCCAGCACAACTTTTCCCCGATGGGTTAGTATGCCATTTTTCCAACTATATTTTGGATAAGCTGTTGCAGCCCCTTCCTTGGCGGTAATGATACGCTGAAGGTGGGGATCCGTTGTCCATGTATGTTTCACCTGTTGCAAGATTTCAGATTGCACCGTAGTAATACCATATGCGACGCCATCCACCTGCTCATGTATTCGCGATAGAGCGTCCGCACATACATTTTCCTTGTCGCGCTTATAGTGTATCGTGAAATCGTAACCCATCAATTTAGATAGATAGCGTTGTTGCGCCGGTGTGGCTAGTTTTTGCTCGACTATGAATTTTAAACTGTGGTGATCGGTGCGTATGATAAATGATCCCCCCATCACATAATGCCGCCATTTTTGCACCTCCATAACAATAGCTAACAGCTCCTCGTAAGTGGACAGCCCGGCATTCTTGGGTCCCAAAGCCTTGCTAAAGAAGGCGACGGGACGCTCCTTTTGTAACAAGACCGCGCCCACCCCGGTATCAGCCGCATCCGTTTCGATGATGAAGGGTTGCTGGAAATCCGGAAGTTGCAAGACTGGCGGGTTCGTGACATCATGTTTTAAGGCTTGAAATGAACTCTCTGCTGTAGGTGACCAGTGGAAGGTGCGCCGTTTGAGTAACTCCGTCAACGGTTGCGCGATCATGCCATAACCTTGGATAAAGCTGCGATAGTAACCCGTGAGTCCCAAAAAACCACGGTCCTTTTTTACCGAAGTAGGAGTGGGCCACTCCAGCATCGCCTGTATCTTCATTGGATCGGTGGACACCCCTTGCCCAGAAATAATATGGCCCAAGTAGTGGATTTGTGGTAGTCCGAAGTCGCACTTGCTACGCTTAAGTACGAGTTGATGTGTATGTAGTGTATGGAATGTGAACTTCAAATGCTCTATATGCGCTTCCCACGTGGAGCTGAAAATCAAAATATCGTCAAAAAATATAAGAATAAATTTCCGGAGTTGACCTTGGAAAACGCGGTTCATCAGGCTTTGGAAAGTGGATGGAGCGTTGGTTAACCCAAAGGTCATCACCAAAAACTCATAGTGACCCTGATGGGTCCTGAACGCCGTTTTTTGTATGTCGTCCTCCGCCATCCGCACTTGATGATATCCAGCGCGCAAATAGAGTTTAGAGAAGTAAAGTGCCCCCATGTAATTCATCAATCAGCTCCTCTACCAACGGAATTGGAAATTTGTCCTTGATGGTATTTTGGTTGAGTTGCCGATATTCGACACATAAATGCCATGAGCCGTCCTTTTTTACCAACACGACCGGAGAAGCAAATGGGCTGCAGCTGTGGCGGATCACGCCGGTTTGAAGCATCTCGCCAATAAGTCGTTCAATCTCAGATTTTTGTAATGGTGGATACCGGTATGGACGGAGGTTAACGGTTGTCCCTTCCTTTGCCAACACAATGTGGTGCTCTTGACCCCGTAACGACAGTAAACCTTGTGGCTCCCGAAAAAGGTCCCCGAATTGCTCCAAAGGGCCTTGAAGCTGTGAGTGTTCTGCTTCTATTGGCCGCCTGCCTTGGACCTGCCAATTCCGGTAACTCGGCATGGTGTTCTCCTGGACCGTGCCCTCTTGGTGGCTTTCCTCCACATGAATTTCACAAAGCGCCATCATATTGAGTTGCCCCTCTTTACCCATCAATTTCTGCATGCGTTTTTCCTTCCCCCACGCCAAATTGCCCGGCTGGGCACCCCGTAGGCTGATCCATTTGCCCCCACTAGTAAATTTCATGCGTAAATCACAAAAATTCCAATTGACCATACCTAATGTAATCATCCATGTATGCCCATGACGACATCACACCCACCTAACGGTAAGATCAACATATCGGACGTGAATTCCACACCTTGCATAGTCCACCGAAAATTTGTAACCTTGTGAGAACTGGAGATAGTCTTTCCGTTAGCCACGACCACCGAGAATGAGGTGATGGGGACTAAGGCACATTGTAAGTTCTGGGCCGCCGCTTCGTCCAAGAAATTGTGGGTGCTACCGGAGTCTATCAACACATGAATGGGCTGTCCTTGGTGCGATGTCGTAACTCGCATAGTGTTGAAATGGGTGATGCCCGTTAGAGCATGCACCGAAACTTGCGGTGTTTGGTGATCATCGTTGTGGTTTTCCATATCCAACACAGCCACATCATCTTCCACAGTGTCATCGTCCATGACGGCTTCCACCAGAACCTCCAAGGCGTATGACTGTCGGCGGTTTGGACACTTGTGGCCCGGAACGTACATTTGATCGCACCAGAAACATAAGCCTTTCTTTCGTTTGTCATACATTTCAGAAGATGTGAGTTTACGAGTACCGGTGTTTGGTTTGAAATTTGTGGGGCTTAGGGAAGGGCCAGAGGAGGACCGGTGCATCTCTTCCCAGGGTTGAACATCCTTGTGGCCAGGTGAGTGTTTCTTGCTCCTTGCATTCAATTGCTGCTCTTGCAAACGCGCCAGGGAAAATACATCTCCCAGTGACTTAGGTTGAAACATGCGCCCCCAAACTCGATCTCATCCCGGAGTCCGGAGAGGCAAAAGCTGATGGCGTGTTCTTCCGGTAATGCCACCCGATGTAGAAGTAAATCAAACTCCTCCAAATAACTTTGAACCGAGCCCCGTTGATGCAAATTCTTAATTTCACTCAGAGGGTCATTACACAGGATCGAGCCGAAGCGGCTGTGCAGCGCTTGAGTGTATTCTTCCCAGTTAGGCCATTGTCGAGTGAGTCGTGCCTTCATGAACGATTGGTGCCAAAATAAGGCTTTACCTTCCAAATGTATAGAGACCATCTTCACCTTTGTGTCCTCCGGTGTGCCGTCGACGTCGAAGAATTGATCACACCTATAAATCCATTCCATGAGGTCCTCTCCTGCAAACTTCGGGAAGTCGAGGCGCGGAAATCTGGTAAGCACAGGTGAGGAATGTGGCATTTTAGGATGGCTGTCCGGCGAGATGCCTCCCCCTCCCCCGCGGGAAGACTCCGCTGCGTGCTCCGTCTTCCAGGCAGCGACCAGCATACAGACACCTTCGCTAATGGCTTGGACGGATCAGGCTAAATTGTCATGATTTTGGCGAAGGGCTTCCAAGTCGTGGTGCGGCTCTTTGGATCGTGTGGCGTCCGAGACCGGCATCGCGGGACGCACAGTGGCTCTGATACCTTGTTGCATTCACTCGGACAGTAGCCTGTAGAACAACTCCGGCAATACAACAACCGATGCACTATGAAACACTTCACAACAGATAACAGTAAACAAAAACACTTGTATTGCAAAAGATACTTGGAATCCTAAGGCAAGCCTGAACGGATCCTTGGACGGTGCAGGGAAGACTCTTACGAAGCAGCCGTTCACCAAAAACAGAGACAAGCAGCATAGTTTTAGCATAAGGTCGGAGGAACACTTTCCCCGGACATAAGAAGCCCTAACAACACCCAAAAGTCTAAAGTACCCCTCTCCCATAATGAAAATAACATAAAACATAATTAATAAAAGAAGTTACGTCCGGGACGTAACACCTTTCTACTCTAGGAGGCAGATAAAGAATAGTTCAATCTTGTCCTTTCTACTCTAGGAGGCTCAATATAGCCTTTCTTCACCACCTCCAAGATATCTTGTGTACCAAACAATTCCTACTTTAGTTTTCAAAGTCTCATTTCATGAGATGCGAAACTTGTAAGTTCATTCAACTAGTTATCTCTTATGAGCATGGCTCTTATATCACTTTGAGGAAATACTTTTTTGTTTGTTTGTTTGATTATATTTGGGAAACTCATAAGGAAGAAGAGTGGAGCACAATGGTTGGACATTTCTTCTTCATAAAGCTTTCTACCACATTTCTCTTGCTTTCTTTCTCTTTTTGGTGCACCTTACCTCCATCTATATTTCAAGAATACTCCACAATTGTTCTCTAGATTATTCATCCATTAATTTATTTTATTTTTAAATATGTATCGTAGAAACTCTTTTGAAAACACAACATAAAGATTTTTAAAAACTTCCTAAATACTCCAAGATTTTGAGACACTTTTATTGTCTGTATTTCCTTCTAGAAAAATGTATGTATGATACCATCACCACTATCCTTATCTGATACTAACTTTATCGACCTATCTGCTGGTTGTTTTCTTCAGAGCGCATTTTAAAATTACCTGAAGTCTACTCAACTGTCATAATTTCTCCTAATCTTATCACATTGAACTAGTACCTTTTGTCGATCCTAAACGTATACTGAGATTCATATTGTGTATGGCTGACGTAATTGTTGTTTTTCAGAATTTTCTTTTTTTTTGAAGTATTCGTGATAGTAGTTTAACACAATGCCTGCTCCTAGTCTTTTTTTTTTATTTCAACCACTAAATTCTAGATACAACACACTCAAGCCTTTATCCCACTATAGTGGGGTCCGCTATATGGATCTTTTGTCGTCATTGTGCCCTATCTTTAGTCATAATCCCACTAATGCCCAAGTACACCATGTCTTTCTTTATAGTTTCATTCCAAGTCTTTATTGATCTACACGCTCCCCCTTTAAACATGTCTAGTGACTGAACTCACTCAATTCTAGATATTGTATAAAAAATTGTCAGCTTTATTTATTTATATATATTCTTGTGTTTTGAAAATTATTTTTTGCTCTCTGGCAGCATTATCATTCTGGCTTCAAATCCGGAGCATTTTCTATTTACAGACATTAAAGTGATCCTCTATGATTTCGTTTCAGGGTGCAGAATTATCAAATGCAAGCTTTACATCAGGGATTATTCTTTTTTTAACATTTTATTGGACAATAATATTGTGTAGAAAATTTTGGCTAAGTTTGTAGATCCGGTGGAACACTACTTGTTTTCCTTATTTTCATTTACTGGGAGCTGAAAAAAGTATCAATTTGCTCAATTGTTTTAATTTATCTTTGTACTAGCATTTCTATGCATGGATAATTGCGTTAATTTATCTTTGTGCTCTTAGCATCATGAGTGACACCCTCTGGCAAATTTCTTGGAACTGGGTCTGAGAACGTTCGGGTGATCTCCATGGAGATCATGTGTGACTTTGCGTTGTACAACCCCGTACACGGGCGAGTGGGCCCCTCCCCAAATATCAGCTTAGGGGCGTGTTATGGGCGACGAGTTGGTGCGACCCCGTTCGAAGACGTGCGGGGGCTCGTATGTGCGTGCGAAGGTTTTATGTGCATCGTCTTTTAGTATTATAATATATATATAGTATATTATATATATATTATATTATATATATGTATTATATTATATTATATAAATTATATGCGATTTGATTATAAAGAAGAAAGTGGGTGGAGGTAGCGGGGCAGAGCGGAAAAAAAAGAGGTAGCAAGGGGGGCTCGCGACAGCACGAGGGGAAAGAAGGAAATAAAAAAAGGAGCTGCAGGGGCGGGGGGGCTCGGGGGGAGGAGACAACACAGCAAATAAAGAAAAAGAGAAATAGAAGCAGGGAGGAGGGGATTTAATGCAAGGAGGCGGGTACAGCAAAAAGGGCAGGAAGGAGTTTTTGAGGAGCGGGGTTTTTCCTGTTCTCTTCCCCGCTAGGGTTCGGCCAGGGATGGAGCCGCCCGCCTCCGCCTCTCTCCCTCCGGCCGCCGCCTCAGCAAGGAGCACAACCCCGCCGCCTCTCTCTCTCTCGTCGGCTGGAGCATGACAACTCGACCCACGCCGCCCCTCTCTCTCCCTCCGGCCGCCTGGAGCAGCGGCCTGAGCCCGCCTCTCTCTCTCTCTCTGTCCCGCCGGCCTGCAGCAGAGCACGACGCTGCCTCCCTTCTTTCCTCCCGTCGCCGCCTAGGGCAAGGCCGGCCACTTGGAGCCGGGATTGGCCTCGTACAGCAGAGGCCGGCCACTTGGAGCCGGGATCGGCCTCGTACAACATAGCTCCGCCGCCCGGAGCTCGAATCGGCCACCGTTAGTGAGATTGGGATTTTCTCTCCCACTGCCGGCAAGAGGCTCGGCCACCATGGAAAAATGGAGCAAAAGAGGGAGATTTACTTCCTCTTCCAACAAGGGTTTGGCCACCAGCAAAAGAAGAGGTGGGAACTCATCACACCCAGCAAGGTCGGCCCAGATTTGTTCTCCCGGCACCGCCGCCAAGCACGCGACAATGGTAACGATGTTTCTACTTGGGCAGGTGAAGCCCTCAGTTTACATATTTGCATGGAAGCCCCTCTCCACTAACGGGTGGGAGGAAGGGAGCTTTTCGACGGGTTGACGTGTGCGTCCCCGCAGTTAATTGCATTAGTACTCGTAAGCGTGAGTACGAGTTTAGGCATGCAATGTGAAGCTCATCCGGACGTGTGAGCCGGATTGGTGATGTTCTGGGGTTCCCGGAGAAGACTCCGAGGAAGTTGTTTATTAGCCGCTTGCAGGGAATGCGCGCCACAAGCCCCAAAAAAGGGGGTGTGCGCAATATGTTTGGCCCGCTTATGTTAGCCGACCGATGCCTAGTTGGTCGCCGCTCGTCGAGACGTTGGCGTACAGGTGTTGCAGTACCAGGCAGGGAGTAGCAGGCTTAAGCCCAAGCTTGTGTCGACCCTCGAATGCATTTTTTGTTCATATTGCCGGCCTGCGTGCTGAGTATGGAATTCATATTCCTGTAATATTTTTTTTAATATCTGTGATGCTCTGTGAATATGTAGTTTACTCCTCCTGTCTTGGCCGAGTGGTGTGTTCGTGAACCGCTCCCCCCGTGGGGGCCCCGAGGTATAGATGTCGGGAAGCCCTGATGGCCTGTTGTCATCCTTTCAGAATAGCGGAGTTCCGCTGTTAGCGGCCCAATTGGGGCTGCGTAGAGTAGGGCTGCTGGGCGGTTTTGCGCCAATAGTAAGGCGGGCGAGGAACTTTTTACATAGACCCGAGGTGGCACCTCTAGTTAGGGAGTGGATCTTGAGATCCTTCTTATATGTTTCGGTCGGCCAAGAGAGCCCTCCGAAGGTGCCTTAGCTCAGCCCTTGGCTTGGGAGGGGAAGAGTTTGTTAGTCTTCCAGGTATGCGGCGGGTCCTCCACGCTGAGACCTTGGGTCTGTCCCTTGTGTTCCTAGTCTTGTGCCTAGATCGTTCGCTTGAGGGTAGTAGGTGCGCGGTCACCCCTTCCCCAAGGGTCGAACTCCACAGGAGACCGATTTTCGGTTTCAACATGTGTGATCTCCATGGTTTGTTGTGTCACAAGTAAACATATTGGAACCCCCGGACCGAGATTTTAGAATGGGACCTGATTCCAAAAATTACTCTCCTCTGTGAGTCATACAAGATATCCTTGGTAGATTTCAGAAGAATAAGGCTCCATTTGGTGTGGCGGTGGCGTTTGCTCCCGGCGGGTGGAAAGGGGCTCCCGGACTTGAGGGAGGGAGGTGAGGCTGGAAATGGAGGGGTGGCGGGGTTTTTTCTCCTAGCTGCGGGAGCAAACGCTCCAAATGTCAGGCCGGCCGTTTGTTTGTCCGCCTTGCGGACGGCGTTTCCTCCCGCCACCGGCGTGAATACGCCGAACCAAATGAAGCCTAAGAAAGTCTCTTATTTATGAGAAGAATTTTAAGCATGTACATAATAGGTTAGATACCATTCATGAAAGAAAGATTGCATAAATGACCAAGCCCTAAACTTAACCTGGCCCAAACCCTTCAACCAAAGAAATGACATTTTTCGTTGTTTTCTGGTTATCCAAGAATTGATGAACCTTATAGGGATCCGCTATACATTTGAAATTTTAAGAGTTCTGGGATTCATACCCTGATGAACTACCTGTTGAGCTTCCCATATTATGTCGACCTATGCCTTTAAACATTTTGTAATGAATTAAACTGCTCATCAAGCAACTTTCTGATTGTCATTATTAACCATGATGTGTAACTTTTTGGATAATTCTGTCATTGCATAGCCATTTACTATTATTTAGTAAATGTACAGTGCTATATAAACTTTTCTTGTTCTATGGTTAGGGAATTTATAAATATAATATCCTCTCACTTTCATGTAATCGTCCATGTTCTTTGATCTAGTAAAAAAATGAACTGTTGTTGATCGTGAACGTAGCTCATCTTAGGTGAACGTATATCTCTATCTTCTGTATTTTCTAATTTAATGCTTGATCAGTCTACTCTCGTTTTGCAACAGTGATCATTAATACACACACATATATATATATATATATATATATATATATATATATATATATATATATATATATATATATATATATATATATATATATATATATATATATATATATATATATATATATATATATGCTCATTGGATCATGAGAGAGAACATTAGGAGGATTTGGAGAAAGAGAGAGAAGAGGGAGAGGGAGAGAGAGGGGTGGGAGAGAGGAGAGAGAGATGGTGGAGTGATAAAGAGAGAGAGAGCAGTAATAAATTATTTTTATAGAATAAAATTTGCAAAATTTTATAAAATAAAAGTATGAATAAAAATTAATATTTTTTCTGTCATTTTAAGTACTCATATGTATATGTTTTGAAAAAAATAAGATTTCGGGTGCATCGAGCACGGGTGAAGCCCGCCTGGAAGCGGTCGAAGGCCGCCCGAGAGCTTCAAGCACGGGCCTAGCCCGTGCGAAGAAGCTCGTATATACGAGTCGCAGGCACGGGCCTCCGGCCTGATGGCTACGCGCTAAAGTACCTGGCAGCCCCCCGGCGGGCTTCACCCGCCCCCGGCGGGCTTCGCCTGTCCTATTTAAATTTGTTTTTGTATGGTTTATGTATTATTTTATTTTTTGGATTTTTTGATTTAAATTTTTAATTTTTTTTAATGTTTATGTATTATTTTAATTTCTCGATTTTTTTGATTTGATTTTTTTAATTTTTTTAATAAAAAACGGGCGGTCTGCTTCGCCGCCACCGGCGGCCTGACCTGAGACCCCTGTCGGGTTCGCTGGGAGTCCGGCGAACCTGTCACGGGTATTCCGGTCAGGCCAGCGGCGGCACCGCCGGCGGTGGCCCTGACCGTGAGGCCCAGATCTATGCCTCACGGTCAGGGCCAGCGCTGGCGGTGGCCCCGCCGGAGGGCCACCGGAATACCCCCGACAGGTTTGCCGGCTCCCGGCGAACCCGACGGGGGTCTCCGGTCAGGCCGGCGGCGGCGGAGAAGCACGTGAAATGGGTGGGGAGCGGATGAGAGGAATCGGGTTTTAGGGGAGAGAGAGTTTGGTTTTTTGGGGTTTTTTTATGTAAGTAATGACCTCTGACAAGAATTATTAATATGTAATCAAAATAAAGCACTTGTGAAGTAGATGCCCTAAATAGATACCCAAAAATTCTAACAAAATTCATACAAGCTTATTATAACCTAAAACCAACTCTGCTCATGTTTCATACCCTCTCTATGGGCAGTGAGACCACAATAGCCAAAATAATTATTAGGGCATTACTATTGATTACAAATGAAGTGCTATAACCATTGTCCAAAATTCCTCAAGTAAATTGTCAGAGGCTCAAAATACCCTAGCCCCTTCACTACCCAAATTTGGTTAAGGTTCAAGATGTTTAGCTAACCTAAACCTACACTACAAGTTTTAGGTCCTAAGCTAGGGTTAGAGTTTTGGGGGCTCTACTATTTTCAAAGTTAGCTAATATTTTTAACAGAGGGTTATATATGTCCTAGGAACCTCCTTGCAAAAATTGAAGTTCATCCAAGGTGTTTAGGACTCATACCCTTCACAAGGCCAAAAGGTCCCTCCTTAGGGTTTGACCTAGGAACTTAGGGCAAATCTATTCCTCCCTATCCCATATTCCATGGGGAGGTGATGAGTGCCCTAACAAGTCAGTGGCCCAAATTTCAGCCTCTGTTGAGGTGATTTGGTCACTCAAAATCAAAGTGCAACTTTTGACCAAAATGCCCTTTTTAAGGTATAGCTAGGGTTGGGTCAAAACCTGTTCAAAACACATCCAAATTGAATGAAATTTTATACAGATACCTAATTGGAACCCAGGGACCACTCACCAAGATTTGGAGGGTTTGGAGGTGTTTAGGGCACCTATTTAATTTATCTAATACTTATTAAATATTTACAAAAACTATAGAAATATTTTCTCCAAAAATTCCCATTTTTGGGCAGGCCCTAGGTATATCTAAGATAGACTCTCTGCCAAAATTTCAGCTAATTTGGGCTAGGGGTGAAGAGTGGGCACTCAATTTAATGACTGCCTAGCCCTAAGGGTATGTCCCACCAAAATGGGTGCCTTGGTCAAACCAGAAGCCTAAATGGGTTCAAACCAATTTTAAAATAACGTAGACAGAAAGGGCTACAAATCATGTGTTGATCATTTTCTCATACAGAGCCTCTAACTAGTTTTAAAAATTTAAAACATTAAATGTCAAAGGTGTGACAGAATGAAATAAATAACATTAATTTCCTATAGTTTAATACTGATGCAGCACGAATCTTGGCGCAAGGATCAACGGCATCTGGTCATCGTCTTCATTGAGCCGACGGCTGAGATTCGTCCCGCCTGGAGCGATTTCCAAGCCCTGCCGCCGGCGATCCAGCCCCTTCCCCGGCCGGCCACCGCCACCAACACCTCCGTTGAGGTGGTGGCTATCGCCAGGCGGCGGCTCCGCCGCCGGAGAGGCGTTTTCCGGCGGATATAGCAAGAGGTTTTCTTGCCGAAACCAGGAAAAATCCCGGATTGGATCGGGCTCAATTGAGCCCGAAACTCAAGCCTAATTAATCCTAAGATCTACCCGCGGGTTAAGGAGAGGAGGAGGACCTTCCTGGCGGCCTGGATGCGAGAGGAGCGGCGGGACGCCATTGACGACGGCGACGGCGCTCGGCTTCTGCAACTGCACAGTGGAATGGCTCGTCTCCTCCAGGTAAACGCTCTAAAATGATCCCCTCGGCTCCCTGAAGGTGTTTAAATGGCAAATGGGGGAGAGGGGAGGCTGGTTCTTCAATGGCCATTAACACCATTAAAGGTGTGGCTCGGGTTGTGTGGAGGGGGGCTGAACCCACCCCTTGGTGGCCAGGAAACGGCTGGAATCAACTCCTCTCTCCTAGAGGAGTTGATTGCAGCCATAATTGGTGGCTGTTAGTCTCCCTTGGCCGGCCTCTCACTTCCCCCTTCTTCTTCCTCATTTTCTCTCTCCTCCATTATCATGGAGAGGAGCTCCTTTCTCTCTCCTAGTCACCTCTGGTTGACTAGTCAGCCTCACAAACTAAATGCAGCCCACTTGATTATGATGGTCATGGGAATGGGTTTAGCCTAAGGGAGAAGTGGCTTGGGCTTGGGTTAGCCCTTTTTGGGCTAAGTTTGACTTGACCCAAATGAGGGTTGACCTGGTCAATTTGACCATCTAGGTTGACCCCATTGGGTCCTGGGTGACCCATTGGCTTCCCTTAGGGTCTAGGTAGGGTTATGTAGGGTTACCCTGTACTTGGGAGGTCACATACCCTTAGTAAGGGTACTTTGACCAGGCTAGGGCTTGAGTTGACTTGGGTCAACCTGGCCTCTAGGGCTGTCCCCAATGTGTCCTGAGTGACCATTTGACCTCACTTTAGGGTTAGGAGGGCATAGGAGGGGTCCTTTATGCTAGGAGTAGGTCAGTTGGCCCTAAGTAGGCTAGTTTGACCCATTAAGGGCTAGGGTTGACCTTGGTCAACTGGGCCTCTTGGGTTGACCCTAATGGGTCCTTTTGGCTCTAATGGGTCTCCCAAGCATTAGGGGTGTTGTGGTAGGGTCTTGGGGTTAAGGTGTAGCCCATGGTCATCCTAAGCCATTGTTTAGAGTTCTACTATTTGCAGACCATGATGGTCTCCACCTTTTTGTCTCCTATCTCCTGGCCCATTTCTGGCTTCCTAGGGTTTGTCATGACCTAGTCATGGCTAAAACTATTCTTAGGGGTCTAGTTGGAAATGGGATGTTACATTTTATTTGCAAACCCAATATGATATTTGCAGTCCAAGATCCAACGTCTCTGGATCAAACACTCAAATCCGACGGCCACCTATTTTCTCCTTATTTTTGTACACACGCTATTGGCAGACTATCATATATCTTTTTATAATAGTATAGATATATTACAAATCAATATGCATATTAATAATGCACACCGAACTTGGGGTTTGTTTGACTAAGCTGTGGCTGAGCAGGAAGCAGTGGTGTGAAATAGTGGTGCAGGAATCAGCTGTTTTGCAGTGGTGGAAAAATTTATAAAACTGTATGGAAAACTGTATTTGCAGTACTGTGTGAAACAGTGCTGCAGAACTTAACAGTAATGAAAATTAAACAGTAATGAAAATTAAACATAGATAAAATTAAAAAGTTCGCATAATTTATGATGTTCAACATAAAATTAACAATTTGTTCGACATAAAAATTTGCGATACAGATTTGCGAATTAATGATAGTCGTTCTTCAACTCGAACAAATAACATCTACAAAAAAGAGTTACGTCAGATTAGATAAATTTAATCCAAAATAAATAATTTTTTTGTTAAAGTATATTTGTATGAATCGTACCTGCGAGCTTGTTCTAATTGTTCTGCAATGAATTCTCTCAAAGCAGACATCTCAGATGCACCTGTCCCCTCATGTGTAACTGGCTCTATGCTCGAAGTTGTGACTGTCGGTTCGTCGATATTGTACCCTATGTTCGTATGCCTCAGGATGCACAAATGTTTCATCAAGATCACATGCTTTGAACTTTAGATCAATCCTAGATGGATGCCTTCTTATGTAATTATGGAGGGTCATTGTAGGCACAACAATTATGCATTGCTTTGAGAATGAGTATTGTGACATCTTTCTAAGGATGCACCATTTATTTTTCCATATGCCAAAGCTATGTTCAAAAATAGAACGCAAAGATGAGTGCACTTGATTAAATTTTTCACGACGACCTTCAGTTGGCCGATTGCCTCAGGCGAAGACCGTCAAGTGATATCTTGTTTCTGGAAATGGTTTCAGAAGGTCGTCTCTAACGGATATCCAGCATCCACCAAATAAAATTTTCCTTTATTAAAATGATTTATTATGACCAAAAAATTAATAATAGTTTATAAATGCAGTGAGAAATTTACCTGGAGGCGCATATGGAAATTTACAACTTCTATCTCGCACAACTCGGTGATAAATGCGGCTATCATTGCCGAACCCTCCCAGCTAGGTACCACATATGTGAAGCACATATTGAAATCGCACACTATCATAATATTCTGAGTTGGTGATCCATGTCGACCAATATATGTGACTTACTCATGTACCGGAATGCAAGCAAGCATCCACATGAGTCTCATCAATTGCTCAAATGCAGTCCTTAAAATAAGGCATGTATTTTCCATCATTTTCAATATGCGCGGGTGTATTTATGAACTGTGGATCAGTAGGAGCTATGATATCCATTGAAAGACTTGATAGTGCACGTAACCCTTTCTCGAAATATCGACTAATTGTTTCAGTTGAATGTTGGAAGCATTTTGACATCTTCCGCAAAGTTTCATGATGGCCAAAAATGTATAATGTCATTCCCAAGATCTCTCGGGTTGCAGTCCTTTTAGATGCTTTTAAACCATATGACTCTTCTAATAAAATCAATAAGTCACAAAATATTTGTTTGGACATGCGAAAATTATCAAAAACCCTTCCTGGATGCCCAGTCTAATAACTCTGCCACTCATTTCTCCCCAGTTTGTTTAGAGGTCATGCAAGGTATCTTTGTAGGAGATGGCTAAATGTATTCACTTATAATGTCATCCCCAGTTAAGCCACTCATCTCTACTGAAATGAGTGTTTGGTCTATTACCTAATTCAATCTCTTGTATACACAGGTCGCAGAATGTGTACATGCGCAATTTTCCATTGTGCAAAAACCACACCTTCCTTTGGTTTATAAATCGTTCGCCTAAAATTGATTCCAAACCTTATTGGATGAATCTGAGAAGAAATGGATGTAAACTTGAATTTACTCGTTCAAAAACTATTTTTTATTAATTGTATGCTCTTCACAACTCACAAATTAGGAAGTTGGAACAGAACTAGAAGAAGTAAACAAATGCAATTATTAGAAAACATTTCAGAGATTTATCTCAATTCCAAGTTTGTCAATCAAAATTAATTCTAGTCATGGTACTTTTTGCAATGAGTCTGAATTCAATAAATATTTAAATTATATACAAGTCCAACATTTGATACAAATACATAATCATTACTTGTCAAGCTTGTTTAGATAACAACTAACATTGTCATAACATAATTGCATGGTACTAGATTCTTTTCTACATGCGCGGTCATCATTTGGTGGAGTAGAAACATTTTAAAGGTTATGTTATCGCCACAATAAAAAAAGTACCTTGCAATCAAGCATCAAAATTCTAAAAAGGGGGGGGGGAATGGACATTGAAATACAAAGTTACAGTCAACTAAATACCTGAAAAAATGACATTGGCTTTTCCTTTATATCTGGTTGATGAAAAGGCTCAAGGAACTCTCAAATCAAACAGCATCCCACATTTTTCCAGAATATCAAGTTATTTTGGTGAAGGAACTTAACATAATGATGATAAACTAGAGATTTTTATTGCCAAAGAGAAGCATGCTAAGTGCTCAAACATTCTTTGCTTGATATATTATAGGGTAGAAGAATATGCACTGTTAACGTTATGATTTCCACAATAAACAGTGGACAAAAATTTCTGAGACGGGGATCTTACCACCGGAGAAGAGCGGGCAAGAACAGTGGAGAAGACGATGAAGCTAGGGCAACAGGAGAAGTGCCACGGTGAATGGCGAATAAGGAGCTGCAGCTAGGGCACAGGAGAAGCGCGGGCGAGACGACGGAGAAGATGCTGCAGCTAGGGCACAGGAGAAAATTGGGGAAGAACAAAATGAGGCAGAGAAATCGGTCGTGTCGTGGTTTTTGGCAAAACGCGAAGCCGACGTTGTTCCACCGCGACTTTCATTTTATTGTTTGGTGATGCTTCCCCCTACCGCTACTGCGTGCAACTCCCGTGCCGCTTTACCAAACAGAGAATTATTTTGATCGTACGATCAAAC
>CM077150.1:166618578-166673526 GCA_039583875.1 Platanthera guangdongensis | reverse complement strand
TCAATAGTCCCAAGGGCAAAAGCCTCCACAGATCCCTTCCAGAACACTCTTGATCCTTTTCTAGAAATCTTTTCTTCAAGTCAATTTCCTTTTCTTTCTACCTTATATCTATTCTCACCAAGGGAGTTAGGAGCCCGCCTTCGTTTCGTCCTTTCCTGGCATTCTTCCTTGTCTGGTCTTCTTCATGGTTTTCAGATCTTGGCGGCAGACTCCACCCTCTTTTCCTCCGGTCCGGGACTTTGTTCCTCCATTGGTTTCACACAGTAATGTCTCGACCAAATGAAAGAACGTGATGGCTAGTGTTTGGCTTTTCCATTTTATAACAAGGTATTAGGTTTAACTCACCTGCCACGTGTCATCATGTAATTGGACCACCCTTTATTACCCTAAATTAGGTCTTATTGAAAGACCGGTCCAAGGAAGCCAAGCCGCACTCATCCTGAAATCTAGTTCAACCCGCCTACACAAGCAAGCGAATTCTGCCGAAAAATGCACAAGTCAAATTCGGCGAGTATCAGGCTTCATACTCGACGAATCGACGGATATAGTTGGGTATACTCGACGAATTCTTCAGTTCTCGCCGAATCGCCTAAGTGATAATTGACAAATTCATCGAATATCCTTAGTGATATTCGACGAATTCCCCTTGGCCGAAAATCCAAATTCTATCCCGTCGAATTCCTTCAATGATATTCGACGAATTCGTCGAATATCCTTAGTGATATTTGATGAATTCCACTTAGCTATTTCTACAAACCCTGGTGTCGAGTGCGTCGAGTATCATACAACGATACTTGACGAATAGTCCCCTTACTCGACGAATTCTTCGGATATCATTGGCGATATCCAACAAATTTCCTCTTCCAACGATATTCGACGAATTAGTCGGATATCCCTGGCGATATCCGACGAATTTCCTTGGACATTTTCTCCTAGACTACCCCACTTTGATTCGTTGGGTATCACTCAACTCAACACATCACCCAATGCACTCGGTACCTTTTGCCAGTGCGCCCAGAGCCTGAGTCAAGTTTCTTGACTCAGAATGTGTGTAAGGGGCCTAGCGCGAAACGGGACGTTACAAATCCTATAAACAAAATAAAATATTTCATCCACGAAATTAGGCTAAGTCTATGGGGAAGTAAAACATGAAATTAAAATAAAATATGCTTTTAAAGTTACATTGGGGGAACAATTCCGGGTATCGCTTTTGCATCAAGTCCACCGGCTCCCAAGTATACTCCTCCTTCCCATGATTAGACCACAAAACGTTTACCAATGACACACTTCTGCTGCAAGCTCCTCGTCTCGATGTCCACTATCCGCACCGGATCTAGTCGGACGGATCTATCAGTTGCTACTGCACCATCTTTGGTGAGGACATGTTGATCGGGCCGTAATAGTGCCTTCCGAAGTGACGACACATGGACCACGTCGTGTAAATTCTCTAGCTCCGGTGGCAGCTCCAACGATAAACCAAAGGGCCAATCCTTTCCAATACAACATAAGGCCCAACGTATCTTGGACTGAGCTTCTTCATACCACACATCCGTGACACTCCATGCATCGGCCGGATCTTTAGGAACACCTTGTCACCAACTTGAAATTCCACCATCCGGTGCTTTGAATTATAATATTTAGTCTATCGACTTTGAGTCTCAAGCATGCGGTCCCGTATTATTCTAACAATAGTATCAGTATCATCAATATACTATATTACCAAAACTTTCGGGTCTTCATCTTGCACCCACGACAAGGGATTCCTACACCTTCTCCCATAAAGGGTTTCATGGGGTGCCATCCTGATACTGCCTGATGACTGTTGTTATATGAAAATTCTACCAGGGGTAAGAGCCTTTCCCACGGCTCTCCTCTATCTAGCACATACAATCTTAATAGATCTTCCAAGGTTCTTATGATTCTCTCAGACTGACCATCCGTCTGAGGATGAAAGGCTATGCTAAAGGTAAGGTGTGAACCCAAATAAGCCTGTATTGCCTTCCATTCTTTTAAGGTGAAATGACCATCCCAGTCAGAAATAATTGTCTTAGGCACGCCAGGGTACCGCACAAACTACTCCACAAAGAGGCGCACCAAAACGTCCATATGGGCCTCCTTATTCATTAGAATAAACCTGGCTACCTTCGTTAGGCGATCCACGATTATCCAAACAGAATCATTCCCAGAGCGTGAGCGAGGCAATCCGTGAACGAAGTCCATGGAGATATCGTCGAACTTCCATTCGGGGATGGGAAACTGAAAGATATAGATCTCAACTTAAGCTGATTAGAGTTATAAACATCACAGCACAAATATAAAATAAGAAATGCAGAAAGAAATCAAGCAACACAGAAGAGACAAGGATTTTATAGTGGTTCCCCAAATCTGGGTAGTCCACTCTTCTACTACCCTAGTTGGAATCTACTCAGTTTTTTGATCAGGTGCCTGACACCAATGGGTTTTGATCAGGTCCCCAAAAGCCAAAACTCAAGTCTTTTGGAAGGAGACTTGCAACCAGGAATCACTTTTGAAGGGAGATGACAACCCTTTATACAGGAGGGGGAAAAGAGTGATGGTGTCTTCTCTGTCAACAATCAGAGAGAAGCCTATGTTGATATTGATGTTAGCAGATTTGCTCCCCCTGAGATATTGATTGGTGCAGGGAAATCTGGAGCACTGCTTCAGGGTGATAGGCCTTCAATCTTCAGGCCTGGACCAGAGTATCCTTCAGGAACTTCTGACAGATAGAGATTTTTTATCCTTAAAGTTGTCCTGCAGTGATAGGGAAGAAGAAGACTCTTGATAGTGATAGGTTGTTGTTCTTCTTCTTAATGAAGTTATTCTCTGGCCTGGGCTTCTAGTTACTGTAGTGATATTGCCCTTTTTGTGTCTTTCTTTTTTCTGTCTGTATGTTATTCTCCACAGTGATTTTTCTTTTTTTTTGTCTGTTGTTCTTCCTGATTGATTCTTTCTACTTCCCTCTATTTGAATTCCGTAGACTTGATGGTGGAAGAGACATTCCCGAGAGTGAAGATGCTTTGGAAACTGATCCTCACTTAATTCCTCTGTAACTGTCCGTTTGAACGACTATTTTCACTAGGAATGTTGACTGTAATTAATCCTCAATTAATTCTGCCAACTGTTACTGATTCCATAGAAATCGTCGACCTGAACTTTCGTCGAGTTCATCAATCGTCGACCTGAGTCGACATTCGTCGAACTCAGCTAGATTCGTCGAGCTGAATATCTTGCCTGCGTTCGTCGACCGGAGCTTGCAGTTCGTCGAGCTCAGTTTCTGTGTTCGTCGAGCTGAGAGAACTATTGAGTGTCGACACAGTTGCTGTGATGGTGTCGACACAGCCTTTCTTGAGTCTTGAGATCGTCGACCTGAGTTCAGAGAAGCACACGGAATTCGTCGACCGGAGGTCGCCGATCGTCGAACTGCATTCGACGATCGTCGATCTGATTCTCTGCCTTTGTCTTAACTGCATTCCTTTCAGCAATTCTGGAATTATTCTGAATGACCTGTCCTAGAAATAATCCTATGACCCATGACTATACATGTTGGGTCAATCTCATATTCCTAATAGTGTTCCTTACCCAAATCCTAACTGGGGTTCCAACAGAAACGACTGTAATAATCCCCCAGGGCTCTTACATTCTGACTTCACCCTCTAACAGGCCTTATATTATGTAACATAGTACTTGACAACTTTCTTCATTCCCGGCCAAAACATGGTCTTCCACAGGTCTCCATACATCTTATAAATCCCCGGATGCACCGAGTACTTGGAGTAGTGTGCTTCTCTCAATATATCTTCCCAGATATATCCGCCCTTGGGAATGTGGAGTTGGCATTGGAAATGAACGAGGCCATCCTTTAGGGAATATTCGTCAGTAGATCCATCTTCTATTGACTTAAACAGTAGGGCCAGAGTAGCATCCTTCCCTAGCTCTACCCGGATTCAGTCCCGAATATCACAGACTATGCTCATTACGGTTAGGTACTCTATATACCATTCAGAATGGTCTTTATACACCAGGGTGATCTCCATCTCTTCAAGCATCAGAGCTAACTTCATACTCATCAACCGAGACTCAGGGTTCGATTCTAGTTCTTTTCTGCTCAAAGCATTGGCTATAGAGTTTGCTTTTCCGGGTGGTAGTTCAGGGTGAATTCGTAATCACATAAAAATTCTAACCACCGCCGCTGTCTTAGGTCAATTCCTTCTGAGTATGAACATACTTTAAATTCTTATGATCCGAAAATATCTCACAGTGGATGCCGTATAGATAGTGTCTCCAAACCTTCAAGGCGAATACCACTGCCCCAAACTCCAAATCGTGAACTGGGTAATTAGCTTCATGCTTCTTCAATTGCCTCGAAGCATAAGCAATCATATGCCCGTGCCGCATTAGTACCGCTCCCGTCCCTTGGTATGATGCATCAATATATACTTGAAATCCTTCCTTTCCAGACGGAAGGGCAAGGATGGGTTTAAAGGTAAGTATATCCTTCAGCTCTTGGAATGTGCCTTCGCACTGGGGTGTCCACTCGTACGAGACACCTTTCTTTGTTAGGGCTGTGTGAGAGAGGGCTAAATTTGAGAATCCCTCCATGAACTTGCGATAGTACCCAGCAAGTCCAAGGAAACTCCGCACATCGGCCGCTGACTTCAGAGGCGACCATTCCTTCACAACATGCACCTTGGACGGATCCACAGCTAGTCCAGCACCACTGATCACATGACCTAAGAAGGTAACCTCTCAGCCAAAATTCACACTTGCTGAATTTGGCAAACAAGGTATGCTCCTTTAGCTTCTTCAGTACCAAGGTCAAGTGTTCTACGTGATCCTCTTTTGTCTTCGAATAGACTAAAATGTCATCGATGAAGACGATGACAAAGACATCTAGGTATGACTCAAACACTTTGTTCATCAGACTCATGAACGCTGAAGGGGCGTTCGTGAGTCCAAAAGGCATCATGATGAATTCATATAGCCCATACCTTGAGCTAAATGCCATTTTCTGGATGTCCTCCTCTTGTATCCTCATTTGGTAATACCCCGAGCGCAGATTTAACTTGGAAAACCAGTGCGCTCCTACTAGTTGATCGAATAACTCATCAATCCGAGGTAGAGGGTAGGTGTTCCATACCATTAATTGTTTGAGCTCTCGGTAGTTTATACACAGTCGCAAAGTTCCATCCTTCTTCTTAACGAATAGAACAGGGGCTCCCCAAGGTGGTGAACTCGGGTGAACAAACCTTGACTCTACTAATTCTTGCAACTGGACTCTAAGCTCAGCGAGTTCTTTCGGGGCCATTCGATAAGGGGGGCTTGGCATCCGGTACTAACTTAATCTGAAAGTCCACCTCTCGATGCGGGGGTAATCCTGACAACTTCTCAGGAAATATCTCGGGGAAATCCCGCACGACTCGCACATCTTTCATATATATTACCATCTCTTTTAATTCGAAACAAATCATGTAGACTTCTTCCCCCTTCATGTGGGCTTTTACAGCCTGAATTGAGGATAGTAACATACGAGGTTCGAGTCTAGTACCTTGAAAGATGACTTTAGAGTCCCCATGTCTCAAGAAAATTCATTTCTCCCACAATCAATTCTGGCGCGAAGCCAATCCAACCTTGCCATGCCCAGAATGAGGTCAAATTCTGATATTCTCAATACTGTGTCGGGGTTTCAAAGACCTTTCCTCCAAGGAGTACCTCCAATTCACATTTGGTAGCTGCAGTCATTCTCAGAGCCATCCGGGAGGCATACTCTTTTCCGCGCAATACCAACAAAGTATTGCACTCCTTCCAAGTCTCTAACGAAGTTTGCCGACATAAATGAGTTTGTGGCACCGATATCGAATAACATATAAGCTGGTTTCCCACCAACCATCACGGTGCCTAGGTCTGTATTACAAAGACTCAAAGCTAGACTCTTAGCATATCCTAGGCAATCAAAAATATTTTCTTATAACATATTAATAAGATCACAATATACCAGCAATCACCTCCCGGGATTTCTCTCCTGTGCCATGTCCAGCGCAAACACCTAATCCCGAGCAGGTCCAGGATTCCTTCCTTGTGGTCCTCGTCCTTATCCACACACATGTCCCCGTACTCATGGAGCTTTCAGAGGAATGGCAGGGAGAGCATTCCCACCTAGCCGTGGGCAATAGAGCCGGATGTGGCCCGGCTGGTTGCACTGGAAGTATATTTGCTCGTATTGCTCCCTAGGCTGCAAGTATTGTGGTTGCTATGGAGGTAGTGCTGGATACGGTGCCAGACACTCCATTCTGAAATTCTGATGGAAGAGACCTCCTCCTCTATTGTTTCCTCTTCCCCGGTTGTCCTTCCTCCTTCTATAACTAGGTCCGGCCTCCATCACACCCTCAGCGGGTCTCTTATTACTCCCCAAATTATCTTCCTCCGGCCTTTTTGCCATATCGATGATCTCAGCTAAACTCGAGTCTGCTATAAGCAAAAGGGCTTGCCTCAGGGGGTCCCGCAAGCCTTTGTAGAATCGTTTAGCATAACCTCGATCATCTAACTCGTAGGATTTAGCAAACCTTGCCAAATGCTGAAACTCCCTTTAGTATTCTGTAAATGACTTAGATCCCTATTTTAACTGCAACAATCTTTCCTCGAGTTCGTCTCTAGCGGTTTACAGATGAAATGTTCCAAGAAGGCTCCCAAGAACTCCGTCCAACTGATCTCCGTATAAACTCGACCCTGGAAGGTAGAACCCATAAGGGACTTCCACCACCTCTTGGCATGCAGTTCCAAGACAGAAACTGCTAATATTACAGCCACGCTGGCTGGACAATGGATTCCTACCAGCAACACCTGCACTGTGTCGAGCCATTATTTCGTATGCACGACCGACTCTATCCCAAGATAAGCAGGAGGGGAGAGAGCTCGGAAAGTGCTCAACCAGTTTGAGCCTGGATCCTATTGCTGCACTGGGGCTTGTTGGGACCTAAAGGAGTCTAGAATAGCCATGAGCGTCTATCCCAGCTCTGATTACTAGAACTGTGTGGGTACGGAAGGGGCGAGAGCACCCTCTACTGGCTCTACTTGTGCTGGTATCTACAAGTAAGGTGCAAACCTATGGTCAGGTTGGCTAAACGTAGGGTCAAAATTGGACATACTTATTGTGAATTACATATGGGCACACCACTGCTTCCGCTAAGTTAGTTTGTACCGAAACTGACTAATTGAATAGGAGTAGCCCATTATTCAATGAATTCTTTAGTTCAGGATCGTAGTAAGCTGATACCATTTGTAATACCCCCCTAGAACACAAAACACGACATGAGGGGAGTCTTATACCCAAAACAACCGCCTTGCGGTAACGTTATCACACAGGCTAACCTGTACTACAAGACGCATATCCTCCCGTCTAAACATATCATTCATGCCAACACAATATAAAGAATATAAAATAGAAGTCAAATTGCACACTAGTATATAAGTCCACAGTATAATAGAGATAAGAAGCAACCAAGGCTTATATAATATCAGAGTACATGCCTAAAAGGCTACAAAAGAATCCCTCTAAAAAACACTCACATTAGACACCGATGGTAACGACGGTACCGTCACATCAGGCCCTGTCATCCTGGCCTGGCTGCCCTCCTGCGTAACCTGCTACAGCTCTATCTGCGGGGTTCTCTCTTAAAAAGGAAGACGTAGCAACCGTTAGACATAAAGAGTAAGTGGCTATCACATCCGCTCCCCCAGCGACTCCTCGGCATCGGGCGGAGAAAGGAACAAGTGTACAATATAAATATATAAACAGTAGTACAATAAGTTGGTATAGGAGTAAACAGTATTAAAGTATATCTGTAATTGCATCAAATGAGTTTATCAAACAACATAGTGTTGGAGCATGCTTTCCGCATCTCTTGGTTTGAGAATAACAAATACCGTAATGTATTTGATCTACTCTTTTGTGTGTTTATAATGTTCAAGTTGTACATGTTCAATTAGGAGACAAGTCCTTAGTCATGGGCATGATCCAAGGGTGTGTACACTTTAGAAAAAAAAACAAAATGACGAGTTTTGTGTGCTAAACTTCTAACCACCATAACTTTTAATACGGGAGGAGTTACGGAATGTGCCACACCATTTCAGAATGAGATCAAAGTCATCTACACTCTGGAAATGGTTCGGAAGGCAAAAGTGAATAGAAGATATCGCAAGGAGATAACCACCGTCGCCCGACGATAGCTCCATGATCGAATCGTCCCGCGGAAACCCCAGAATCATGTGACACATGATAACCAGATAGGATATCACTGATTGGCGACAGCCAGTATCGCCGGGCGATATCGCTAATATAAAAAGTGATTCATTTTTCCTTGGAGATTAAAGATTATAGAATTTAGAGTGTTCCTTCCCGTGCAACTGGTCCAGAGAGCTCCAGCATGCAGAAATACTCCATCCTCCCAAGACGGTTCTAGAGCGATGAAGCGATGACACGTACACAACATCTGAAGCAATCTTGTCAAGGATTCGTCGTCATCTTCAGTGCTACATTTAGAGGGAGTTCTTAATTCTAAAGATTATATTTTATCATAATTTTCATTGTAATCGTTAGTAGAAAATCCTCACCTTGTATGTGGCATCTAGGTTCATGTGCGGCTTAGGAGGAAATCGCCGCTTTGTGTGTGACATCTAGGTCTTTGTGTGTCTTAGGAGATAATCGCTGCCTTGTGAGTGGCGTCCAAGTCTTTGTACACCTTAGGGAGAAATCATTACCTTGTGTGCAGCGTCTAGATAATGGTTATATCTAGGGGAGGCTAGTAGCAAGATCTAGGGAGAGATACGTATTAGCCTGCCGGTTCTTGTAGAAGGATCGGCGAAATCAAAAGTAGAATATATTTTTCATAGCCTTAATCTCTAGCTTCATAGAGATATACAGTATTTTGTTTTATCACTTTTGAAATATAAGATTATCATTTCTATTCTTATATGTTTCTAAGTGTTTAATTTTGTCTAAGAAAAAATAGTTTTGATTTCTTTCATTATTTCATCAAGTAAATTTAGATTAAGAGAAAACTTTTGTCAACCCTTATTCACCCCCCTCTAAGGGCACCGTAAGATCCAACACTTGGTATCAGAGGTAGGTTATTCCAAAACGGCTTCACAATCGGGAATAATGGCACTTCATGATCTCGCAACCACTAGAGGGGATGAAATTTTATTAAATGAAAAATCTTTAGCACCACCATTATTTATGGGTGAAAACTATAAAGGATGGAAAATTTTAATGTAAAATTTTCTTAAATCTTTAGATGAAAATTTGGAATATTACTATTGAAAAGCACCCAAATATGTTAAATAGAAATGAAATGGTTTTAAATGCTAAATCTTTAAATAGTTTATTCTGTGCACTAGACCAAAATATTTTTAAACAAATATATATGTTTTCTACTAGTTAAGAAGTTTGGAAATTTCTTGAAGAAACTTATGATTCTTTATCCATAGGAACAAAACAAGTACAAGACATGGAGAATATGAATGATTGCATAAGTATTCAAGAAAGCTCCTCCTTTGATGAATCCATGGACTGCACATCAAATGGATTGGAAGAAGTGAACGCATCATGTGAAAGAGAAGATGAAAATTCATTTATGGAAGTGGAATGCCAAGAAGATGTCAAAGGAACTTTATGTTCAAATCTTAACTCATCCTATAACACTGTAAGTAAATCAAAATCCACTCTTTTCATAACAAATTCTATTTCTACATTTCGTATGCTTGAAATTGCTAAATGTAGAATTAAGAAATTGAAAAATGCTAATTCAAAGCTACGTTTAGAAAATATAAGTTTAAAGTAAACACTAAAGTAGAATCTCATATTGATGTATGAAATTCTCTTTCATGCTCTGTAATTGAAATTTGTACACCTTGTTATGATTTCAATGATTTTAAAGAAAATTCAAGGAATTTGAAAACGAGCTTTTAATTTCAAAAGTGCATAATGAAAATTTGATAAAAGGAAACATTGCTATAATGAATAAATAAGAATCATTAAAAATGATTGTGGAAAAAATTTGAAGTAATAAAAATCATTTATTTCTAGTTTATCTTCAAAATTATATAAGACTTCTACTAGTGAGTTAAATAAAAGTATGTATAAAAAGAATAGTGAAAATGAAAAACAACTCAATGAATGTTTGAACAATAATTTCAGAACTCAAAAATCTTCAATTCGTTATTTTTCAAATAACTGTCACTATCTTTCACAGAATCAATTTTCTCCCAACTCTAAATTAAATGTTCATAAATTTCATATTAACAATACTTTTAAAAATCACTATAATTATAAGCATTATTTTCATGACTATGGAAATTTGAAACATGTTCAACCAAAGTATGAATGGAGACCCAAAATAAAAATGAAACAGTAACTCCACTTGTAATATTCACCACTTTCTTCTCAAAAGCCAACACACTATATTTGGGTACCTAAAAGAACCATCACACTCGGTTCATTTTGGATACCTAAATCTCTTATTCATTAATAACCCATCAAATGTGTGAAGTAGAAATCAATCTAATATGAAATACTTAAAAATCTACTTCACAAAATGCTAAAATGATAAAATAAAAATATTTTTTTTGTTTTTGTTTTGTGAAATTTTGTTTTTGTTTTTTTTGTGCCAACACATATTTTGTCACTTTATATTGTTTAATATATGACTTTAACTTTTTGAGCCTAAATTATTAAATGAATTAAATTAAATGAAATTGAATAAAAAGTCATATTATTTTCAAGTGGCATAACTATCATATGTCTCTAGCATACATACTTATTAAGTTCATTGCCTATAATTGTCTTATAATATCATTATAAATTTATCATTAAATCTCTTAAGTGATATTATAAAGATTAATGAAATTATTTTTAAAAATGAATTTAATTGAGCAAAAAAGAATTATATGTATTATTCACCTTACAACGTTTCACTTAAAATTGATTAAAAAGGATGAATATGATCTTAATATACACCACTATGATCGATTATGACTAGCTGATATCCTATTCTTAAATTCATTCTATTCATAAATCAAAATTCATGATATATCAACTATGTTACTTTAAAATAAACTATAATAAAAAATCAATCTTACATAAAAGTCATAGTTTATGATTTCATTCTTAGACTTAAACTTTTAGTATGTCCATGATCATTCACCCACATTATGTGCCTCACTTTAGTGAGGGCATAGGTTTTATGCATTAGAGACACTAATCTGTAAATCATGTTTTGTCCTTAACCGGGGAAGGGTTCCAGTGGAGCCTTGCAAGGCACTAGGGGGAAAAAGTGTTAGGTGTAGAGACCTTTTTTGTATGCTTATGGAATTAACACCCCAACCTACGACACGCATGCTGCTCCTCATGCCCATCCATCACTTAATACGAGGCTAGGGTGTAGACATATAGCTTGGGTAGTTTAATCTAAGAAATACTAATATAATATTCATTGCATGGACATTATTTTACACTTTATGATTATTTATATCATGCATATTGGTTTGAACATGTGTATATTATTTTATACTAGTTATTTTTAAAGATATTTCAAAAACAAAACCAATTAAAAAAATTATAAAACCATTAAAAAACAAAATACGTTTTGTTTACTTATTGTTTATTTATGTGTGTTTACTGTCTTGTATTGTTATAAACAATCAGAAACTAAATATATAAAAATGATTGTTATTCATTGTCATTGTCAAGGATGACTAATTATATCTATTAAAGATTAAATACAATGTTTAATTTAATTTTCAAGTTTCATATAACATTGTTGTTTATGTCATGTCTTGATTGTTATCTTGTTATGTGCAATGAAATCGATTATAGAAAAGCATGTGTAGGATTGTTTAGTAAGCCTCTAAGTATGAGTAATATTTTTATGTTTGATACTGATTCTTTCACTCACTTATTTTGATAACCTATAAGTGTTATTAATCATATACTTGCATGGTTGCGTCGTGTAATAACATAATAGTTAAAATGCATAAATAGAATACCTACACTACATTGAATTGTTTATTTCATTTTTTGTTTTTCATGCACTTATTCATTAGAAAAGTGGTTTTAAAAAAATTAAATGATATTGTTTGCAAAATAAGTGAATTCGGAGTCCTTGGTCATAAGCATAAGAACATAAAATAAATGACAAGGAAAACTCCACCAAGCACTACTCACCCTCCTGATAAGTCTTAATAAGCATTGTGAGGTTGAGCACCTTGGAAAGGATTGTAATGTGTCTTGTAACAAACAATAGTATTCACCACTTCTCTTAGTACACTGGATCACAAAAATAAAAACAAAGTTAAAAAGAATAAATGTGATCCCCCAAGCACTAGTTCGCTCCCTGATAAGTCTTCATGAGCATTGTGTGTGCGAAGCACCATGGTAGTTGTACTTTTTATGTATGTGCATTGAAATATCGTGGAAGTAATTTTATTTGGGTATTTTAATATTATATTATTTCATTATATATGTCATTCATTTTGATTAATAAATTTGTATATTTTATCAAATCACATTTGTACACATTATTATCATATATAAAATTCTACTCATGAGAATTGGATCCTAATGCATATCTACACAATTTTCTACAAACTTAAGTAAATGCACTAGATAGCAAAGCATGACCACTTCAATGTTTTTATTTACTTGAAATGCAAATTTTATTACATTGTAGCTTTGTATCTTTTCTAGATATTTTCAAATCATGTTTGCAATTATATCTCAATAGAATAACATCTCTTGGGACTTTAGCTCAAACATCAACTTTTCAGTTTTAAAAATCATTATCCTTTATATGCTCTTACTTTCTAAAAAGATGTTTGTTTTTAAGAATGCTTATTATACTTTCTGATGTGATTATTACTGTATAACCCCGTACCTGGCCAAGTGGGACACTCCCCAAATAGCAATTTAGGGATATGCTATGAGTGATGATTTGGTGCAACCCCGTTCGAGGATGTGTGGGTGCTCATGCATGTGTGCGAAGACTTTTTATGTAAGCACTCTAAGTTAATTATGCTTATATACATGTATGAATATATATATTTATTATGTATAAATATCTGATAATATCATAATATATGTATATATTTATTATATATATATATTTATATGTTAAAGCATGAGGAGAGGAAAAAGCAAGCAGGGGGGAGGAGAAATAAAATGGAGGGAAATAAAGAATAAAAGGAAGAGGGGAAACCCTAAAAAAAGAGGATCGAGTTTTCTTGAAGAAAAAAGGTCCAGCCGCAAATCTCCTCCCCGCACTTTCCCGATCGGCAGGGGGGGGGGTGGGAAGAAAAGCTAGCCGCCTAGAGCTCGAATTGGCCACCTGGATCAAGGCCGGGCGACCTTTCCTTCCACATCGCTGCCTGCAGCCCGATCCTGAGCCCGATCCTTCTCCCTCTCTCGGCTCCTCTCTCACGCGCAGCCCGAGCGCCGCTTGAAGGAGCAAGCCGGAGCTCACTCTTTCTCTCCCTGCTCCACCTCCATTGCCGTGTCCTTTCATTTCTGGATATTCCTGTACTTCCCATATCGCACGACATTGAGGCCATCGACGGTCTCCCAGTTTATTTCTGCCTCTATAACCCACTCACTCTGCTCGGCCCTCATAGTGTTCGTTCTGCAAAACATCCAACTAAGAGGTTGAATATCGAGGTGCAATAACCAAGGAGGAGAAGGGAGTTAAACAAGTTGAAGAGCAACTGGTTGTAGAGGCAAAAATAAGAATGCACCAGCATGAAGTACAAGATGAAAAGGGAAAATTGCGCAAGAAAGAAAAGTTAAGTTCATCAAGTAGATCTCTCCCTCAAGCTGAAGTTGAATATCAAAATGTATCTGGAGGCTCTCATTCAGCAAGATATTTCAGATATTTAACTCAAGATGATGGTTATGTTTCTTATTAAGGCTCATACGACATGGAACTTAGTGCACGCCCTTCAGATTCAAGACAAAATAGAGAAGATAATTTTGACTTGGATCTGGAGAACATAATGATGATGCAAGCAATCTGGCAGTCTATTCAGCCGAGAAGAAGAACCCAGGGGGCTCAAGTTTGGCCGACCAAGAGGAGGGGAGATCTTGAGTTGTCTTTTTCGAGCTCGAACCATTGCATCATCCGTACATGAAAAGTCACCACGCTTACTAGACGCCGAGCCTCTTACGAGATGTTCAGTTGCGGCTCCGCCAAACACGCGTCAAGGGTAACAAAGTTTATTCTTGGGCATGTGAAGCCCTCAATTAACATATTTACACGGAAGACCCTCTCCACCAACGGGTTGGGGAAGGGAGTTCTCCGACGGGTCGATGTGTACATACCCGTAGTTAATTACAATTAGTATCCGAAAGCGTGAGTACGGATTTAGGCATGTTGTGTGAAGCCCATCCAGATGTGTAAGCCGGATTGGTGATGTTCTGGGGTTCCCGGAGAAGACTCTGAGGAAGTTGTATATTATCCGTTTGTAGGGAATAAGCACCATAGCCCTGAAAAAGAGGTGAGTGCAATGTAATTGGTCTCCTTTTAGTGGTCTACTTTTAGTCACCGATGTTTAGCTTGCTACCGCTTGCTGAGACGTCGACGTGCAGGTGTTGCAGTACCAAGCAGGGAATAGCGGGCTTAAGCCCAAGTTTGTGCCAGCCCTCGGAGGCCTAATTTGCTTATATTGCCGGCCTGCGTGTTGAGGTATTGAATTCAGATTCCTGTAAATTAAAACGTCTGTGACACCTTGTGTATATTATTTGTCTTTTTTGTCTCAGGCAAGCGGTATTCTCGTGAACCGCTCGCCCCGTGGGAACCTCGAGGTAAGATTACCGGGAAACCCCTGAGGGTCAGTTAATAGCCTTTCAGAACAACAGAATTACGTCGTTGGCGTCCTAATTGGGGTTGCACAAAGTAGAACTATTCAACGAGATTGCGCCATTGGTAAGGCAGATGAAGAGCGTTTTACATAGACCAAAGGAGGCAGCCCTGGATAGGAGAGAATTGGTCTTGAGTTTATTTATCCTTAGATGTTTCGGTCGGCCAAGACAGCCCTCTGAAGGTGCCCTAGCTCAGCCTTTGGCTTGGGATGGGAAGAATCTGTTAGTCTTCCGGGTATGCGGTGGGACTTCCACCCTAAGACCTTGGGTCGGTCCTTTATGTTCCTTGTCTTGTGCCTAGATCATTCACTTGAGTGTAGTATGTGCGTGGTCACCCCTCTTTTGGGACCTCGAACTCCACAAAGACCGAATTTCAGTTTCAACATTTATGGTGTGGTGAGCGTGGAGAGTGACCAGCATAGTAGAACTCAGGCGAACGTCATGGCTATTGAAGAGGAACAAAGTGACAACCAGGGTCATGCGCTGATACTTTCTAACAACCCATTTTCAGCAGGCAAGTTTTTGGGGTGACACGACCTGGGACACGGGCATGTCCCAGGGCGTGTCCTGCATTCGACGAGTGTTTGGGGGGAACGGTCGACGAGTGGTCGATAAAATTTGGTCGATGATCGTCGAGTGCTTAGGACACATCCTGTGACACGGGCGTGTCACAGGGCGTGTCAGCACGGTCGACGAACTCAGCCCGACGAATTTGAGCTGGGGCATGTCTAGTGCCGTGTATGGGCACATGGCCTGGGAAACGGGCATGTCACAGGCCGTGTGAGTCTTGGGTGATTTTGAGATTTTTCAGCCTGATGAACACGGCCACAGATACGGGCGTGTCTGAAGGCCTGTCGGGTGATACGGCCCGTGACACAGGCGTGTCACTGGATTGGATAAGTCGGTTGAGTTCCACTTGAGGCACACGACCTTGGACAAGGGCGTGTCACAGGACGTGTCAGGCAAATTTGTGCTTTTATGGCACAATCGTGGCCGTTTGTTCCTTCATTTGGGATCTAATGGCTGAGCTGCCTCCCTATTTCCTTAAGGCCGTGGATGAGAAGTGAAGTCTCATTTTTCATTTGGTCTTATCTTTCTACAATCCTAGTGAGAGAAAGAGAGAGGAAGAAGGAGGAGGAGGAAAGAGGGCTGGTCACCGGTGCTGCTATGGTTTTCCGACGAGAGAGCCGAGGCCGGTGTTGCGGAGGCAAAGCTTTTGCAGTTCTTTCGAGCCAGCTAGGCGTTCATGGCACCGAAACGGTCTTCGAGGGTAACGTACTTTCTTCCTGACCATGTGAACGCTTCCTTTTTTGGCATATGTTTGTGATTCCCCCACCAAATGGGTGGCTGTTTTTGGAAGTCTTTGGGTTGATTCATGGAATCCCCTTTGTTGGCATATAGATCCAGAAATGGAGTACGGAATAGGCATGCTGTGTGAAGCCCATCTGGACAGGTTGGTCTAGATTGGTGATGTTGCATACGAACCGGAGAAGACTCCGTGATAAACGTGTAGTTTAGGAGTCGACGGGTTGGACCTGTGAAGGGAAGTAGCAGGAATTATTGGAGTGGTAGTCCAGGAAAATACCCGTAGATTGCTTGTGCTGATTGTGTAAGGGAGTCCATGTTGGAACACCCTATTACTAATTTGGGTCAGGATCACTATGTCTCTAGGAATATGTGTTTTGACCTTATGTATAGCTTAATAGGTCAATTAGAATTGAGTCTAAGGGTTAGAAGGCTAGGATTGGAAGCTGCCCTGAAGACCCAAGTTTTTCTGGAGACTAAGTCCAAATCGTCGAGCTCAGCACGACGTTTCGTCGAACTCCGGTCGACGATCGTCTAGCTCAACTATTGACAGATCGTCGAGCTCCATTCGACGATCGCTGAGCTCAAACCTCATAATATCGTCGAGCTCTGGTCGACGATCGCTGAGCTCAACTTCGCAATATCGTCGAACTCCATTCGACGATCGCTGAGCTCAGGTCGACGATTTTGACTCTGCACTGGATCCTTATCTCTGAGCTCAGTTCGACGATCTTTGAGCTCAGATCGACGATTTCTTTGCTGCTTGGATTTTCCAGTTCGCTGAGCTCAGCTCGACGATAACAGAGCTCAGTTCGACGATTTCAGTTATCTTTCAGAATTCAAATTCAAATCAGATAGAAGTTATTCTGCATTTAATTCAGAAGATCTGCCAGCCGTTTTCATTTACTTCTGGAGCAAGTTTCAAGGAATTTTTCAAGGAACAATTCAGTTGACTTTCCTTCAGAATAGATATGCAATTAAGGCTGTCACCAATGCAGACCAACGGCTATCTTTGACAGAGTAATATTCTATTCAGACTCAGAGAATAAAAGAGAATAGACAAGAACATATAGAAGAAATACAGAGATTGACAAGGAGAGGACACACAACTCAATATACAGAGTCTCTTTGAAAATATTCTGTCAACAAGAATTCAGAAGAACACTCATCAAAAAGAGATCAAGCTTTCAAACATTCTTCAGATCTCTTCAGCTCTCAAGTGTTCAAGGCCAACATCATTTCAAGACTCCAGACAATCAACATTTCAGCTTGCTGAAATCATCTTCTGCTGGAGATCTATTTTGAAGGCCTATCACCCTCAGCAAAGCTCATCTTCCTGAAGATCAAGGACTCAGGGGGAGCTTTGAAATCAATCCACTTAGTCTTCTCAGTTGATTGAGAAAGAGAAGACTGCCATAACTCTCTCAACCCCCTCTCTGTAAAGGGTTTTTCAAACTCCCTTCAAAAGTTTGAATCTGGTTTTTGAGCACCTTGTCAAAAGCTCATTGGTGGCAAGACACCTGATCAAAAAATCTGATTTGGTTTTTGAGCACCTTATCAAAAGCTCATTGGTGCCCAGGACACCTGATCAACTCATCCTGCAGTGGATTCCTACCTAGGGTGGTAGAAGAGTGGATGTACCCAAGTTGGGGAACCACTATATTTCCTTGTGTCATCTGGTTCTGCATGTTTTCTTTTTGTTTCTGGCCTAGATTTTCTTGTGTTTAATTTCTGCATAGCTTAGTTTTGTGATTAGTTTTACTTCTGCTTCCCTGCTTACACTCATTACAACAATTGTTGTAAAGCTTTGCAAAAGTTTTTCTTTGTGTTTTAAAAAGCACCATATACTCTATTCACCCCCCTCTAGAGTATATCTGATCTAGTTTCCCCTTTCAATTGGTATCAGAGGGAGGTTGGTTAATCATACCATATCTGTTTGGTTGTACAGGCTAACACCTGAACCCCAAGATCCCAAACTAGATCCTTCTTTTGTATTTTATTATTAGATTTAGCTTGCACAAATCATGGCCCAAAACAAAGATTATGCTAGCACCAGACCTCCAGTGTGCAATCTATCAAAGTTTGCACTTTGGAAAGCAAGGATTAAACTCTACATGAATTTTATTGACGAAGATATTTTTAATTCTGTTTTGACAGTGTGTCCAAGACCTCCAGAGAGCACAAGCACAAATGCTGTTCCACCTCCATCAGGAACAGATGCTGACATCAAAAAGTGGAAAGTAGCTGATGCCAAGGCAATGAACATTTTAGCTCAGACAATGTCAGATGACATTTTCAAAAAGTAGCTGAATGCAATTCAGCCAAGGAAATTTGGGACAAGCTCTCAGAAATTGTCTCTGGCTCAGCTGATGAGAGAAAGGACAGAAGATCCCATCTCATCTCCCAATATGAGAACTTCAAGAAGGGAGAAACAGAGTCAGTGGGAGACATGTACAACAGACTGAGTCTAATTGTCAGTGAACTGAGGACATTAGACAAAGAGATCTCACTGACAGAACTTAATGACAAGATCCTAATGTGCTTCCCCAGCACTTGGGATTCAAGAATCTGGCCAATTAAAGATGCCAGAAGTCTGAATGAGATCACGACTGAAGCTTTGTTGGGTAAGCTCAAATCTTATGAGCTACTCATCAAGAACAGAGAGGAAGAACAGAAGGCTGCTTCACCAGCCACAAGAAAGAGAAGACTATAGCATTTAAGGCAGCTGAGGATCTGCCTGAAGAAAAAGGTATAGGCAATGATGAACTTCTCAGCCTGTTGGCCAAAAGATTCTATAAGATGGCCAGAAAGGACTTCAGAAGAAGATCATACAAGGAGCAGGACAAGCCAAGGTATGACAAGTCCATTGGCAATAACAAAGACATTATTTGCTTTGGTTGCAGGAAACCAGGGCATATGGTTCCTGACTGTCCAGAGAACAAGAACAAGGACAGAAGGGACAGAAAAGAAAGAAGAAAGGAGAAGGACTCCAAAAGGAATGGAAATAGCAAACCTTCCTCCAGCAGAAATAAGCACACAAGGAAAGGATTTGTTGCTGAATCCTGGAGTGAGACTGAAGAGGAGTCAGAAGCCTCTTCCAGCTCAAGTGATGATGAGGATGATGCAGAGGAAAAGGAGTTCTGCATGATGGCAATCAATGCCTCACAACACAACTCAGAGGAAGAGAAGTCAGAGTCAGACTCAGAGACTCAACCTGAAGAAGATCAGGTAATCAACTCTTTTGATTTCACTTCAGAAGATTTTAAATTTGAATTTAAAGCACTATGTTTAGACCTGCTAAAGTCTGAGAAAGAGATCATCTCTCTCAGAAATCAATTATCTGAACAAAGTGGTTTAAAATCAGAAAACCTCAAACTCTCTCAGGAGTTGGAGAACTATAGGGAACAGATAGCTTCACTGAAGAGTGAACTCTCTGAGGCCAAGAAGCTTGAAGAATCTCTTAATGGGAGAAGCATCAAGCTGATGGACATCACAAGCACAGTGAACTCAAGATTCAACAGTACACTGGGCTTGGGTGCCTCATCCAGCCAACCTATTGTTCTAACAACCCCTATCAAGTTCATTTCTGACAAGGGAAAGGGAGTTGTAGAGGTTGCCAGGAAAAATTCTGATCTGCCTCAGAAAACTAAAGTCCAGCACAAATCGTCGAACGGAGATCGACGATCGCCGAATGAAGATCGACGATCGCCGAACGCAGCTCGACGATCTCAGGACAAATCGTCGAACGCTGATCGACGATCTAAGCCAAGATCGTCGAACGCTGGTCGACGATCCCATATACCTGACCTCAGCCATAGTCGACCGTCGAACGGAGCTCGACGATCTGACCCAAGATCGTCGAACTCAGCTCCAAGATCGTCGAACAGAGGTCAGAGCTCTGGAAATTTTTTTAAAGGCAAGTCAAAATTGAACCCTAAGGGTTCTTCATCCCAAACCTTCAACCCTTATACTGAATGGATTTTACCTCCAAGGAGATATCATCCTGAAGGATATAAGAGTCAGCCAGGGATGTCTTTCATTTCTGAATTTAAAGGTTATCAACCTAGGCCCAAGGTAAACTGGTCAAAAACAAGTAAATTGTTTTATGTGCAGGTGAAGACCTATCCAACATCTAACCAGCAATGGTATTTGGATAGTGGATGCTCAAAGCACATGACAGGGAACAAGGACAACCTCAATTCCTTTAGAGCCAAGCTTGGACCCAAAGTTATCTTTGGTGATTCCAACTTTGGACAGACTAAAGGATATGGAGAAGTCCAGATTGGTTCTGTAACCTTCAAGAAGGTAGCATATGTGGAAGGACTGAAGCACAACCTAATCAGCATCAGTCAGCTATGTGATGAAGGCTACCAGGTGACCTTCAGCAAAACCTTATGCAAAATCAAGTCAGAGGACAACACAACTGTGTTGACAGGTAAAAGGAAAGGTAACATCTACCTAGTAGATTTTCTTTCAACTACTATAGATATCTGTTTATTCAATTCAGTTTGTAGACCAAATGTTTTATGGCATAAGAGACTAGGACACCTAAACCTTAGAACTATTGCTAGGCTCTCCAAGGACAACCTTGTTAGAGGACTACCTTCTGGCCCCTACAAGAAGGAAGGACTCTGCAAGGCTTGTCAATTAGGCAAGCAAACTAAAAACAGTTTTAAGTCACTTAATAAGAGTGATTCACCTAGGATATTGTATCTGTTACACATGGATCTATTTGGACCCATCACAGTACAAAGCCTAGGAGGGAAATCCTACACTTTAGTGATTGTAGATGACTTCTCTAGATTCACTTGGGTGTTCTTTCTAAGGAAGAAGTCTGATAACTTTAAGTGTCTGACAGAGTTTCTCAAATGTATAAAGATTGAGTTCAATACTCACATTGCCCTGATCAGAAGTGATCATGGGACAGAGTTTGATTCTCTTCTTATGCAAGAGTTCTGCCAGAGTGAAGGGATCAGGCATACTTTCTCAGCTCCTAGAACTCCTCAACAAAATGGGGTAGCTGAAAGGAAAAATAGAACCCTTATTGAATCTGCCACTACATTGTTGTCAGATGCTCATCTACCTCTATCCTTTTTGGCAGAGGCAGTGAACACCTCCAACTATGTGCTGAACAGAAGCCTGATACATAAACTGAAGGGAAAGACTCCCTATGAATTACTCAAAGGGAAGAAACCTAAAGTTGACTATTTCAAAATTTTTGGTTGCATTTGCTATATTCACAATAATGATAAGAAACATCTAGCAAAATTTCAAGCCAAAGCTGATGAAGGAGTGTTTCTGGGATACTCCATGATCAGCAAGGCCTATAGGGTTTATAATAAATCATCATTAAAAATTGAGGAATCTGTTCATGTTTCTTTTGATGAAACTAACATGTCTTTCAAGGAGAAGATTTCTTCTACCATAGAACCTTTGCAGGAACACTCTCTAGTTGAAGATATGAACAAGCTACAGGTTGCTCAAGAGGATGAAAGCAGTGAAGATGAAAGCAATGCTCAACATATTGAAGCACAACCTGAAGAGCCAGTTGTTGTACCACAAGAGGAAACAACAACACAGGTTGGTGAACAATCAACACCCCTGTTGATTTAGTAACATCAAGAGACCATCCAATTTCCCAGATAATTGGAGAAATCTCAGCTGGTGTGCAAACCAGAAATCAGGTCAACCAAAACCTGTTGCACACCTGCTTCCTTTCTCAAATTGAACCTCAGTCCATTCAAGATGCAGAGCAAGATCCACACTGGATCATTGCCATGCAAGAGGAGTTGCATCAATTTGAGAGGAACAAAGTATGGGAACTAGTGCCCAAGCCTAAGGATCATTCCATTGTTGGAACAAAATGGGTATTCAGAAACAAACTGGATGATCAAGGAGTAATAATAAGGAACAAGGCAAGGCTAGTTGCCCAAGGATATTCTCAAGAAGAAGGAATTGACTACGACCAGACCTTTGCACCTGTTGCAAGATTAGAAGCCATCAGGATATTTTTAGCTTATGCAGCTCACAAAGGCTTCAAGGTTTATCAGATGGATGTCAAGAGTGCCTTCTTAAATGGAGACATCAAAGAGGAAGTCTATGTCAGACAACCTCCAGGTTTTATCTCTCCAACTCATCCTGATTTTGTTTTTAGATTAAATAAAGCATTATATGGTCTCAAGCAAGCTCCTAGAGCATGGTATGAGACCCTAGCATGCTTTCTCTTGGAAAATGGTTTTATAAGGGGTAGAGTAGACCAAACTCTTTTCATTAGAACCCATAAGTCCCATACCCTACTAGTACAAATCTATGTAGACGATATCATTTTTGGTTCTACTGACTCAAAATTGTGTAGAAGGTTTTCTAACCTAATGCATTCTAAATTTGAGATGAGTAGCATGGGTGAGCTATCCTTCTTCCTAGGATTGCAAGTCAAACAACATACTGAAGGCATCTTTATTTCTCAAACCAAATATGCTAATGAGCTGGTTAAGAAATTTGGCATGTCTGAGGCATCTTGTATGAAAACACCCATGCCTACCAATGCTGTACTGGATGCTGATGAACATGGGAAACCTGTTGATCAGACAACATATAGAGCAATGATTGGCTCTTTACTGTATCTTACAGCTAGTAGACCAGATATAATGTTTGCTACATGTATATGTGCTAGATTCCAAGTTAGCCCTAGAGAGTCACACCTCACATTAGTAAAGAGGATTCTTAGGTATGTTAAAAGTTGTCCAAATCTAGGTCTCTGGTATCCAAAAGATTCAGCATTTGAGTTAACTGGATTCTCTGATGCTGATTATGCTGGATGCAGAATTGACAGGAAAAGCACCAGTGGAACTTGTCAGTTCCTTGGTGATAGACTTGTCTCTTGGTTTTGCAAGAAACAAACATCTGTGTCAACTTCAACTGCTGAAGCTGAATATATGGCTGCAGGCAGTTGTTGTTCACAAATTCTGTGGATTCAAAATCAACTCCTAGACTATGGTTACAACTTAGAGAAGTCAAAAATCTTTTGTGACAATACAAGTGCTATCTCCATAGCTCAAAATCCAGTCCTCCATAGTAGGACAAAACACATAGAGATTAGGCATCATTTCTTAAGGGATAATGTTGAAAAGAATAAAATTGAACTGCAATATATCCCAACTGATTTACAAAGGGGAGATATTTTCACCAAGCCTTTGGATGAAAAGAAACACACTTTCTTCCTAAATCAGTTAGGAATGTTAGATGGAGGAAGTCTTAAATAATCCCCAAGATTTTGAAAGCTAAAAATGGACCAAGACTAGGCAAAATTCTGATTTTCCTTAGTGTCTAGAATTTTCTGATCTCTGAACTGCGCTCGACGATTTTCCACAAAGATCGTCGAACGGAGTTCGACGATTTCCTGAATCGTCGAACTGAGTTCAGCGCTCCTTTGATAGTATGGACTATCTCTTCTGGTCAACGATCGTCGAACGGCGCTCGACGATTTTGTTCACTGAACGATCGTCGAACGGAGCTCGACGCCTTTCCAAATCGTCGAACGGAGATCGACGATTTTGGAGTCTCTTCAGATTCCTTTAGAAGCCTCGATCGTCGAACTGAGTTCAACGATCTTTCCTCTTCTGCGTCGAACCCTAATATAAAACTCATTTTTCGCCGTCGTTCTCTCTTGCGCTTTCAATTTCTCTGCAAACTTTCTTCCCTCCAAACAGTTCTACACTTGGTCGTTTTGTCTGTTGATTTTTGCAGGTACAATGGCCGTTTCAGTTGCTGTGCTCGCCGCCATGAAATTTGATGCGGGTTTTGACATTGATCTAGACTCCTTCAACACAACTGATCAAGTCTTCCAGGACATCCTCAGTTTATTCAAAGATCAGCATCTATCTGCCCTTATGACCACAAGAATCAAACTTGCCTCTGATGAAATCAAAGAATGGGTATATACTGCACACAACCTTGACAACAACACCATTGTTGGATCCATTGGTGGCACCCAGGTACCTCTGACCCCAACAGTCCTCACAGAGGTTTTTGGTTTAAGAAATGGTGAAGACTCTGCTGAACTTTCTGGAGAAGAATTCTCTGATATTCTTGCCAGGATGGGTCATCCTGAGGGGAACCCTAGCAAGTTGTTTAAGAGGAACCTGTCAGTGGAATACAGGTTTCTGGCAGATGTTGTAGGCAAGGTTCTGTTGGCCAAACATTCTGCCCATGACACCATCTCCAGATATCAGCTCTGCCTCATGGGAGCTCTGGTGGATAGGAAAAGCTTGAACTGGGGAGAAGTCTTTTTTGATCTGTTGAAGAAAAAGATAAACAAAACCTTTGTGAATTATGGAAGAATTCTGGGAGTCTTCCTTCAGGCTAAGTGCCCTACCCTGCTAGTCTCCTCTGGAGTGCACATCAATGCCTCCAAGAGACTCACCTGTGCCCTATTTGGGAAATGGGACAGGCAAATCATCAAGCCCAGCAGGCCCTCTCCATCTGCCCCTTCAGGCACCAGGACTCTAAGAGTCACTCCACCCCAGGTCTCTGCCCCTGCAGAAGACCTGCCTGCTGCTAGTGCTGCTTCTCCTCCTCCAAGTCCAACCCTACCCATTCCATCCACCACTCCAGCTCCCTCCACCATTACAATTTCCAGCCCATCTCCAACTTCTATTCCATCTCCAGCAACCATCTCATCTCCACCAGCAGACCACTTCCATCCCCTATTCTCTTATCCCCCACCAGATGTCACCTCATCCCCATCCCTTCCATCCTTCACACTTCTGGATGAATCCTACATGGATGATTCCCCCTCCTCTCCTCCAGAGTTACCATCCTCTTCCACCTCTTTCAAGACCTTCTCCACCACATTATTGCCCAACCCACATTCACTCCATCCATATCCATCCCATTATCCTCCATCTCCACCATCCCCTCTCCTGAGCCATTCATTCCACCCTTCAGCCCTCCTCCTCCAGCTTCATCAGCCATCCCTGTACCCTCTACCTCTGCTCCTCTTCTTGAGCAAGTAGATCTCCCAGCCTTGGCTGACCAGTTGTATGAGCTCCTTGCACCCAGGCTCTCTCTTCTCATGGAGGCCTCTTTAGCTCCTCTACAACAGTCAGTGGCAGCTCTCTCTGCCAGGCTTTCCTCCTTCCTTACTCCTCAAGCAGCACCCCCAGCAGTGTGCCTTGATACAGCTGTATCTGTATCCAGGCAGGGGGAGATGCCCTATAAAGCCAGCCTTCATGCTGCTGTTGCTGCTGCTACTGATGCTGTTTCTGTGTCTGCTTCTGCTACTGCTACTGCTCCTGCATCTGTTGCCTCTGCTACTCCAGTCCTAGCAATAAACCTAAGGTCTTTGCTATCTACATTTGATACTGCATACTACTGCTGCCTCCCAGAGCCCAATGCTGTCCAGCCCTCTGAAGATCTGTCCAAGGCTCTGGTGCCCTTCTCATGCTGTGACCCCAGTATAATTTCTGCTTTTATTCATTCAGTGACTGCTGCTTCTGATGATTCATCTGCCACCATTGCAAAGAAATGGAAAGCAAGAAGTAAGGAATTGAAGAGGGTTCCTCCTGCCAAAGTTAGAGATGATAATGATGTTCCTTACTATATTCTGCACAACTGCCCAATCACTGAGCATTGGATGCAGTTCTCTAAGAACCAGCTAAAGGCTATGAAGAAGAAGAGGAAGTATGAGAAAGATTCCACTCAGTTCAAGCACCCTCATCCTCCTCCACCACCTCCACCTGATGCAGGTGCAGGTGGCAGCTCTGCAAGTTCAGGCCCTGCTAGAAGCCAGGCTCCCTACCAACCTCATGCTAGAACTTATCAAAGGGAAAGCCAGTCTAGGGGCTCTTACTCTAGAAGGGGAGGATATAGGGGAAATCAAAGAGAGACTCAGGTTTACTCCAAAGGGCATTCCAGGCAGCACCCTTACTCCAGGGGAGGACATGTTCCTTCTGATACATCTTCTGGTCCTTTCCCCTATAAGCTCAAAGATACTGTGACTGCCAGGACTCCTCAAGATACTTCTTCCAACAGGTATGAGCCACCTGTTCCATTTGAGGACCCTGAGAAGAATCCTATGGCTTGGACTGCTAGAATGAAAGAGCTGGCTGCTTTAGATCAAATCAAGAAAGCCAAAGAGAAAGGCCTAGACACTTCCAACATCTCCACAATGTCAGAACAAAGTCAGAAAGAACTAGAAAGATATGCTTCCAGCAAATTTTTTGATGCAGACAGGTACATGGAATTGCATCCAGCTGCAGTGGTTCCCAGGACATCAAAGCAAATTTATTTGGGTGCAGCTGATGATACCAGATCCAAACAACAAGCTTTAGATCCTAACAGAGAAATTAAAATGGTAAAAGGCAAAGAAAAGGAATAACTCTGTAAGGTGATAACTCTTGGTTTTTCTGACTGCCCTCTGGATATCATGTTTATATATATCTCTGTGATGGTTCTGTGATAGCTGCTGTTGTTTTTATGTTTTTCTGACTGTATGATGTTGTTTGTTTTTCCTATGTCTGTAAATAGTTTTCCTAACCCAAATAGGGGGAGATTGTTGGAACACCCTATTACTAATTTGGGTCAGGATCACTATGTCTCTAGGAATATGTGTTTTGACCTTCTGTATAGCTTAATAGGTCAATTAGAATTGAGTCTAAGGGTTAGAAGGCTAGGATTGGAAGCTGCCCTGAAGACCCAAGTTTTTCTGGAGACTAAGTCCAAATCGTCGAGCTCAGCACGACGTTTCGTCGAACTCCGGTCGACGATCGTCTAGCTCAACTATTGACAGATCGTCGAGCTCCATTCGACGATCGCTGAGCTCAAACCTCATAATATCGTCGAGCTCTGGTCGACGATCGCTGAGCTCAACTTCGCAATATCGTCGAACTCCATTCGACGATCGCTGAGCTCAGGTCGACGATTTTGACTCTGCACTGGATCCTTATCTCTGAGCTCAGTTCGACGATCTTTGAGCTCAGATCGACGATTTCTTTGCTGCTTGGATTTTCCAGTTCGCTGAGCTCAGCTCGACGATAGCAGAGCTCAGTTCGACGATTTCAGTTATCTTTCAGAATTCAATTTCAAATCAGATAGAAGTTATTCTGCATTTAATTCAGAAGATCTGCCAGCCGTTTTCATTTACTTCTGGAGCAAGTTTCAAGGAATTTTTCAAGGAACAATTCAGTGGACTTTCCTTCAGAATAGATTATGCAATTAAGGCTGTAATCAATGCAGACCAACGGCTATCTTTGACAGAGTAATATTCTATTCAGACTCAGAGAATAAAAGAGAATAGACAAGAACATATAGAAGAAATACAGAGATTGACAAGAGAGGACACACAACTCAATATACAGAGACTCTTTGAAAATATTCTGTCAACAAGAATTCAGAAGAACACTCATCAAAAAGATATCAAGCTTTCAAACATTCTTCAGATCTCTTCAGCTCTCAAGTGTTCAAGGCCAACATCATTTCAAGACTCCAGACAATCAACATTTCAGCTTGCTGAAATCATCTTCTGCTGGAGATCTATTTTTGAAGGCCTATCACCCTCAGCAAAGCTCATCTTCCTGAAGATCAAGGACTCAGGGGGAGCTTTGAAATCAATCCACTTAGTCTTCTCAGTTGATTGAGAAAGAGAAGACTGCCATAACTCTCTCAACCCCCTCTCTGTAAAGGGTTTTTCAAACTCCCTTCAAAAGTTTGAATCTGGTTTTTGAGCACCTTGTCAAAAGCTCATTGGTGGCAAGACACCTGATCAAAAAATCTGATTTGGTTTTTGAGCACCTTATCAAAAGCTCATTGGTGCCCAGGACACCTGATAAACTCATCCTGCAGTGGATTCCTACCTAGGGTGGTAGAAGAGTGGATGTACCCAAGTTGGGGAACCACTATATTTCCTTGTGTCATCTGGTTCTGCATGTTTTCTTTTTGTTTCTGGCCTAGATTTTCTTGTGTTTAATTTCTGCATAGCTTAGTTTTGTGATTAGTTTTACTTCTGCTTCCCTGCTTACACTCATTACAACAATTGTTGTAAAGCTTTGCAAAAGTTTTTCTTTGTGTTTTAAAAAGCACCATATACTCTATTCACCCCCCTCTAGAGTATATCTGATCTAGTTTCCCCTTTCAATTGGTATCAGAGGGAGGTTGGTTAATCATACCATATCTGTTTGGTTGTACAGGCTAACACCTGAACCCCAAGATCCCAAACTAGATCCTTCTTTTGTATTTTATTATTAGATTTAGCTTGCACAAATCATGGCCCAAAACAAAGATTATGCTAGCACCAGACCTCCAGTGTGCAATCTATCAAAGTTTGCACTTTGGAAAGCAAGGATTAAACTCTACATGAATTTTATTGACGAAGATATTTTTAATTCTGTTTTGACAGTGTGTCCAAGACCTCCAGAGAGCACAAGCACAAATGCTGTTCCACCTCCATCAGGAACAGATGCTGACATCAAAAAGTGGAAAGTAGCTGATGCCAAGGCAATGAACATTTTAGCCCAGACAATGTCAGATGACATCTTTCAAAAAGTAGCTGAATGCAATATCAGAGAATATCTTTCTCTGATATTCTTGCCAGGATGGGTCATCCTGAGGGGAACCCTAGCAAGTTGTTTAAGAGGAACCTGTCAGTGGAATACAGGTTTCTGGCAGATGTTGTAGGCAAGGTTCTGTTGGCCAAACATTGTGCCCATGACACCATCTCCAGATATCAGCTCTGCCTCATGGGAGCTCTGGTGGATAGGAAAAGCTTGAACTGGGGAGAAGTATTTTTTGATCTGTTGAAGAAAAAGATAAACAAAACCTTTGTGAATTATGGAAGAATTCTGGGAGTCTTCCTTCAGGCTAAGTGCCCTACCCTGCTAGTCTCCTCTGGAGTGCACATCAATGCCTCCAAGAGACTCACCTGTGCCCTATTTGGGAAATGGGACAGGCAAATCATCAAGCCCAGTAGGCCCTCTCCATCTGCCCCTTCAGGCACCAGGACTCTAAGAGTCACTCCACCCCAGGTCTCTGCCCCTGCAGAAGACCTGCCTGCTGCTAGTGCTGCTTCTTCTCCTCCTCCAAGTCCAACCCTACCCATTCCATCCACCACTCCAGCTCCCTCCACCATTACAATTTCCAGCCCCTCTCCAACTTCTATTCCATCTCCAGCAACCATCTCATCTCCACCAGCAGACCACTTCCATCCCCTATTCTCTTATCCCCCACCAGATGTCACCTCATCCCCATCCCTTCCATCCTTCACACTTCTGGATGAATCCTACATGGATGATTCCCCCTCCTCTCCTCCAGAGTTACCATCCTCTTCCACCTCTTTTCAAGACCTTCTCCACCACATTATTGCCCAACCCACATTCACTCCATCCATATCCATCCCATTATCCTCCATCTCCACCATCCCCTCTCCTGAGCCATTCATTCCACCCTTCAGCCCTCCTCCTCCAGCTTCATCAGCCATCCCTGTACCCTCTACCTCTGCTCCTCTTCTTGAGCAAGTAGATCTTTCAGCCTTGGCTGACCAGTTGTATGAGCTCCTTGCACCCAGGCTCTCTCTTCTCATGGAGGCCTCTTTAGCTCCTCTACAACAGTCAGTGGCAGCTCTCTCTGCCAGGATTTCCTCCTTCCTTACTCCTCAAGCAGCACCCCCAGCAGTGTGCCTTGATACAGCTGTCTCTGTATCCAGGCAGGGGGAGATGCCCTATGAAGCCAGCCTTCATGCTGCTGTTGCTGCTACTTCTGCTGCTACTGATGCTGTTTCTGTGTCTGATTCTGCTACTGCTACTGCTCCTGCATCTGTTGCCTCTGCTACTCCAGTCCTAGCAATAGACCTAAGGTCTTTGCTATCTACATTTGATACTGCATACTACTGCTGCCTCCCAGAGCCCAATGCTGTCCAGCCCTCTGAAGATCTGTCCAAGGCTCTGGTGCCCTTCTCATGCTGTGACCCCAGTATAATTTCTGCTTTTATTCATTCAGTGACTGCTGCTTCTGATGATTCATCTGCCACCATTGCAAAGAAAAGGAAAGCAAGAAGTAAGGCATTGAAGAGGGTTCCTCCTGCCAAAGTTAGAGATGATAATGATGTTCCTTACTATATTCTGCACAACTGCCCAATCACTGAGCATTGGATGCAGTTCTCTAAGAACCAGCTAAAGGCTATGAAGAAGAAGAGGAAGTATGAGAAAGATTCCACTCAGTTCAAGCACCCTCATCCTCCTCCACCACCTCCACCTGATGCAGGTGCAGGTGGCAGCTCTGCAAGTTCAGGCCCTGCTAGAAGCCAGGCTCCCTACCAACCTCATGCTAGAACTTATCAAAGGGAAAGCCAGTCTAGGGGCTCTTACTCTAGAAGGGGAGGATATAGGGGAAATCAAAGAGAGACTCAGGTTTACTCCAAAGGGCATTCCAGGCAGCACCCTTACTCCAGGGGAGGACATGTTCCTTCTGATACATCTTCTGGTCCTTTCCCCTATAAGCTCAAAGATACTGTGACTGATAGGACTCCTCAAGATACTTCTTCCAACAGGTATGAGCCACCTGTTCCATTTGAGGACCCTGAGAAGAATCCTATGGCTTGGACTGCTAGAATGAAAGAGCTGGCTGCTTTAGATCAAATCAAGAAAGCCAAAGAGAAAGGCCTAGACACTTCCAACATCTCCACAATGTCAGAACAAAGACAGAAAGAACTAGAAAGATATGCTTCCAGCAAATTTTTTGATGCAGACAGGTACATGGAATTGCATCCAGCTGCAGTGGTTCCCAGGACATCAAAGCAAATTTATTTGGGTGCAGCTGATGATACCAGATCCAAACAACAAGCTTTAGATCCTAACAGAGAAATTAAAATGGTAAAAGGCAAAGAAAAGGAATAACTCTGTAAGGTGATAACTCTTGGTTTTTCTGACTGCCCTCTGGATATCATGTTTATATATATCTCTGTGATGGTTCTGTGATAGCTGCTGTTGTTTTTATGTTTTTCTGACTGTATGATATTGTTTGTTTTTCCTATGTCTGTAAATAGTTTTCCTAACCCAAATAGGGGAGATTGTTGGAACACCCTATTACTAATTTGGGTCAGGATCACTATGTCTCTAGGAATATGTGTTTTGACCTTCTGTATAGCTTAATAGGTCAATTAGAATTGAGTCTAAGGGTTAGAAGGCTAGGATTGGAAGCTGCCCTGAAGACCCAAGTTTTTCTGGAGACTAAGTCCAAATCGTCGAGCTCAGCACGACGTTTCGTCGAACTCCGGTCGACGATCGTCTAGCTCAACTATTGACAGATCGTCGAGCTCCATTCGACGATCGCTGAGCTCAAACCTCATAATATCGTCGAGCTCTGGTCGACGATCGCTGAGCTCAACTTCGCAATATCGTCGAACTCCATTCGACGATCGCTGAGCTCAGGTCGACGATTTTGACTCTGCACTGGATCCTTATCTCTGAGCTCAGTTCGACGATCTTTGAGCTCAGATCGACGATTTCTTTGCTGCTTGGATTTTCCAGTTCGCTGAGCTCAGCTCGACGATAGCAGAGCTTAGGTCGACGATTTCAGTTATCTTTCAGAATTCAAATTCAAATCAGATAGAAGTTATTCTGCATTTAATTCAGAAGATCTGCCAGCCGTTTTCATTTACTTCTGGAGCAAGTTTCAAGGAATTTTTCAAGGAACAATTCAGTGGACTTTCCTTCAGAATAGATCATGCAATTAAGGCTGTCATCAATGCAGACCAACGACTATCTTTGACAGAGTAATATTCTATTCAGACTCAGAGAATAAAAGAGAATAGACAAGAACATATAGAAGAAATACAGAGATTGACAAGGAGAGGACACACAACTCAATATACAGAGTCTCTTTGAAAATATTCTGTCAACAAGAATTCAGAAGAACACTCATCAAAAAGAGATCAAGCTTTCAAACATTCTTCAGATCTCTTCAGCTCTCAAGTGTTCAAGGCCAACATCATTTCAAGACTCCAGACAATCAACATTTCAGCTTGCTGAAATCATCTTCTGCTGGAGATCTATTTTGAAGGCCTATCACCCTCAGCAAAGCTCATCTTCCTGAAGATCAAGGACTCAGGGGGAGCTTTGAAATCAATCCACTTATTCTTCTCAGTTGATTGAGAAAGAGAAGACTGCCATAACTCTCTCAACCCCCTCTGTAAAGGGTTTTTCAAACTCCCTTCAAAAGTTTGAATCTGGTTTTTGAGCACCTTGTCAAAAGCTCATTGGTGGCAAGACACCTGATCAAAAAATCTGATTTGGTTTTTGAGCACCTTATTAAAAGCTCATTGGTGACCAGGACACCTGATCAACTCATCCTGCAGTGGATTCCTACCTAGGGTGGTAGAAGAGTGGATGTACCCAAGTTGGGGAACCACTATATTTCCTTGTGTCATCTGGTTCTGCATGTTTTCTTTTGTTTATGGCCTAGATTTTCTTGTGTTTAATTTCTGCATAGCTTAGTTTTTGTGATTAGTTTTACTTCTGCTTCCCTGCTTACACTCATTACAACAATTGTTGTAAAGCTTTGCAAAAGTTTTTCTTTGTGTTTTAAAAAGCACCATATACTCTATTCACCCCCCTCTAGAGTATATCTGATCTAGTTTCCCCTTTCAGTCCACCTGTGAAGAGAGTAATACTAAGTACTGGCATGGTATCCAGGAAAGACCCCTGACAGTTGTGATATTTGTGGTGTCCACCTGCGAAGAGAGTAGCAAGAAGTACTGGTGTGCCTAGGAAAGACCCGCGAATGTTCTGATATGATTGGGTGTAAGACAAATACCAAGGCTTGAATGCCAGAACAGGATTGGTGAGACCGACCCGCGCCTTTATTTAGCCGTGAGTACGCCATACTCGGTGATGGCAAGGCGATTTGAGCAACGGGGGGTGGAAGATCCGACCAGCGTTATGTCTGTCCGACGTGAGACCAGAAGGTGCGGTCTGTTGGAGCGCATAGCAAGAGTCTTAAGCCGATGTGCCGTGATACAATGGGGGGCTACGGGCCAATCCCAGTTCACTAAGACTATAAAACTCCAGCTGCATGCCATGGAGTAAATGCTCAAGTGAGTTGCCGTTGGTCTGTGACCCTAATATGGCGGTGGGCAACTAAATTGCCAGTACACCAAGAATGTGCCCTGAGTGCACGGACCGTTGGGCCGGGTGGCTGACGGTTGTGATGGCATGTGTTCGTGAAAGCACATTATATGAGATATAGAGCCATGCTTGTGATATGATATGCCTGCAGGGAAGTTTACCACTACCCCGAGAAAAGGGGTAGGGTCGTTATAATTTGGTCAGCTGAATGCTGACCGTTGCCTTTGTTTGCCACCATTGGGTGGATTGTTCCTGTATTAGTGCTGGAGAGCCAAGCGGGACGAAAAAGGGTTGACACTGCTGTTTTTGCTGCTGCTGCTGCTGCTAGCCCTCAAAGGCTAATGTGGATGTAAATGTTATGTTTTCTTTTGATGTGGCCGGCGTGCGTGCCAATGTTTGGGCCACTGTTTGCAAGCCCTGTAAGCCCATAAGACCAACTCTTTATGTGTTTTGTAAGACATTCCTATGATATATAAAATGTGGAGTTTTTATATGTTGGACATTCAAGAGTGGAGTTCACGTGTAGTGTTGTAGGCTTCCGCGAGATTGCAAGGTGTTAGGTGCGCTGCGCTACTCTGGTATCACTATGTAGCTTCATCGTCTGTTTGTGGTATATACTGTGGGGCCCTGACCAGACCTTCTAGTATATATTATATGAACGGATGGGGTTGTTACATTTTTGGTATCGGCTGTCTTGGTCTTTCCCTCTCGACGTCGTGGTCGAATTTTTTTGTGGGGTGGCGAGCACGTGTCTGTGCAAACCACGTTAACATGTTTGAACTCCTGAATGTCCATGATAGGAATGCAAATTCTTGTGTTTGAGGAACCTGCGTGTTTCTATTTTGTGTTGTTTGCTTGTGTAAGGCCGCTAATGTGTGTGTCTTGTCCCCTTTAGGTGACTCGGAGTGGTGCGGGGCAATCGAAGCCCCACCGTTCGGATGAAAGTACGACACCAACTGAGGTGCCTACCCCTCCGCCGTCTGCAGAAACTGTGCCACAATTTCTGAGGCTTTGTTTGCAATGGTTCAAGGACAGCCGGTTGGGCAAGCGCAAGGGCAGGCGCAGCCGGCTGTGAGGCCAGAACAGGTGGAGGCGAGGCCAGAACCTGTTGTGGCTGTGAATCCTCGAACCGCTGAGAAGCAGTTGACGCGGTTTATGAGTTTTCACCCGCCGACGTTCTCGGGAGTGGGAGCTCCTACATAGGCTGAGGATTGGTTATCGCGCGTCAAGTGAATCACGACGGAGATTGGAATGGAGGAGCATCAGAAAGTCACCTTAGCTACCTTCCTGCTTGAAGGAGAGGCTAGACTGTGGTGGGACGAGATGGAGCTGCATCACTTGGCTGGTCGTCCCTTAACACAAGTATCGATGGAAGAATTCTCTCGACTCTTCCTAGCGAAGCACCTTCCTGCGACGCAACGGATTGCCATGGAGAATGAATTCCAAAGGCTGACACAAGGTGATTGCAGTATTGACGCATACCTGCATGAATTTACACGCTTGGGATAGTATGCGGGTTCGATTTTTGCTGATGAGCAAAGGAAGACGAATAGGTTTTACGAAGGACTGCGGGACGAGTTGAGATTCCTGCTTTCTAGTTCTGTGAACCAATGCTTCCAGGCATTGGTCGACACTGCAAGTGCGCTGGAAAAAGACATGAAAAGGGTACAAGGGAAGAGGGCATTGGCTATGTCACAACTGGAGTTTAAAGTTCCCCGACCGACGAAGTCATTTTATAAGAAGAAATGGGGCAAGAGTCCCAAGAAGGAGGGACAAGCTCCTTCTTTAATTGCATCAGGGGCAACGTCGGGGGCCACCTCAAAGCTGGATACTCATACATGCTTCAATTGTGGACGGGTGGGGCATATAGCTCGCGATTGTCGGGTGCCACCAAAGAGTGAAAAGAAGGCGGGAGCATCATATGCGGAAAAAGTAGAGGCGGTAGTGGAATCCTATGCCTCTCAGGCGCAGCCCTGGGTCTACAATCTTGGCCTGCAGGAGGCCATCAAGTAGAGTGACGTCATCACAGGTAAGAGTTACGTTTTTGCGTATTATATTGTTTGTATGTTTTGCTTAATGCATATGTGTATGCGGCTTGTGTGTGTGGCATGATTGTCACAGGTTTTGTGATGATTCAGGACACGCTGGCGCGAGTACTGTTTGATACATGTGCATCACATTCTTTTCTGTCTAGCGAGTTTATAGCGCGGCTTGGGATACCTAGTCATGTGAAGACAGATAGCGTCAGAGTGGCATTGCCGAATGGCTGTTGGATGCTTGCAGATCAAGCTTGCGATCTGGCGGTTCAAATAGGAAGTCGGGATTTCAGTTTGACTGCATCTGTATTGCCGATATCAGAATTCGACGTGATATTTGGTATGGATTGGCTTGCGGAGCAGCATGCCTTGATTGATTGACAATCCAAAGAGATCACATTGGGCCAGAATACCGAACATGAGACAAAGTTCGCGGGTATGCGAGGAGTGGGTGGGACATTGTTGTCTGCACTCCAAATCTTGAAGGCTGTTCGGAAGGGTGCGAAGTGCTACTTCGCCCTGATTCAGGCTGTTGAGCCTAAGGCCATTGTGGGTGATGTTTCGATTGTGTTGGAATTTGCAGATGTGTTTCCCAAGGATCTCCCTGGGCTACCATCCCAGCGTGAGATTGACTTCACGATCGAGTTGGTGCTAGGTGCGAAACCTGTGGCCCGCTCGCCATATCGTGTCGTGCCAAAGGAAATGGCGGAGTTGAAAGTTTCAACTGCAGGAATTGATGGAGCAGGGGTATATATGCCCAAGCATGTCTCCATGGAGCGCCCCTGTGCTTTTTGTGAAGAAGAAAGACGGTGGATTGCGGTTATGTATTGATTACCGCGAATTGAATAAGCTGACCGAGAAGAATAAATATCTGATTCCGCGGATTGATGAGCTATTTGATCAGCTAGTGGGATCGTCCATGTACTCGAAGTTGGACTTGAAATCTGGTTAGTACCAATTGAGAATCCGAGAAGAAGATATTCGCAAAACTGCATTTGGAACAAGGTACGGGCACTACAAGTTCACGGTCATGCTGTTTGGGCTGTGCAATGCGCCCTCGGTATTTATGGACTTGATGCACAGAATATTCCGTGAGTACCTGGATCTATTTGTAATAGTGTTTATTAATGATATCCTGGTGTACTCGAAATCGGAAGCCGATCATGAGAAACATTTGCGGTTGGTGTTGACTACATTGAGGCAGAATCAGCTCTATGCCAAGTTCTCAAAGTGCGAGTTTTGGCTTTCGTCGGTGGCTTTTCTGGGCCATGTGGTGAGTGGAGCTGGCATATCTGTGGATCCATCGAAGATAAGGGCCATAGAAGAGTGGCCAGAGTCTTCAGTGGCCGAGGTCCGGAGCTTCCTCTACTACCGAAGATTTGTTGAAAACTTCTCGCGGATTGCTTTGCCGCTAACCACATTGACGCAAAAAGAATAGAAGTTCATTTGGTCGCCAGAGTGCGCGCGAGCTTTTGAAGAGCTGAAGCTTCGGTTGACCACAGCTCCTGTATTGTCATCTCCATGTGGTACCGATGGATTTGTAATCTACATCGATGCTTCAAGAAGCGGCTTAGGCTGCGTGCTTCTGCAAAATGGAAAGGTGATTGCTTATGGCTCACGCCAGCTGAAAGTGCACGAGCGGAACTATCCCGTCCATGATCTTGAGTTGGCGGCGGTGATCTTTGCACTAAAACTATGGCGACACTACCTTTATGGTGTGAAGGTGGAGATCTATACAGATCACAAGAGCCTGAAGTACATATTGGAGCAGAAGGATTTGAATATGCGCCAACGAAGGTGGTTGGAGTTCCTCAGGGACTACACATTTGAGATTCACTATACTCCCGGGAAGGGGAATGTTGTCGCGGATGCCTTGAGTCGGCGGGCTTCGGCAAGAGCAGATTGGTTGCAGAGACATGATGAACGTCTCATCCAGGAGCTGGAAGCATTAGAGATTTCTTGTGTTGACAAGAATTCCATTGCCAATGCATGTTTGAACTGGACAGAGGTGCAATGTGACCTTGCAGACCGAGTTCGATGGGCAACGAAGTTGGATGAAGATCTCCTATGCTATGCGAAAGCTGGTCTAGAAGGAAAGTTCTCCTGGAATGACGGTCTTTTACGGAAAGAGGGCCGTTTGTGCGTCCCAAATGTGGGTAAATTGAGGGAAGAACTGATGTATGAAGCACATTATACGAAGTACTCAATCCACCCAGGGAGCACGAAGATGTTCAAAGATATGAAAAAGCAATTTTGGTGGCCAGGGCTAAAGAAAGATGTTGCTCTTTATGTGGCCAAATGCCAAACCCGTGCTATGGTGAAAGCGGATTGCCAGAAACCGGGCGGTTATTTGAAGTCGTTGCCAATTCCAGAATGGAAATTTGACGATATTTCTATGAATTTTGTGCACGGGTCACCGAGATCTCAGCGAGGGAACGATTCTATCTGGGTGATTGTTGATCGGCTGACAAAAGTGGCACATTTCCTACCGAACAAGCGAGATGATTCGGTGGAAAGTTTGGCAAAGCTGTATGTGGAACAGATTGTACGACTTCACGGTGTTCCTCGGAGCATCGTGCGTGATCGAGATGGGTGATTCACGTCAAAGGATTGGAGTCTAGTTCACCTAACTGTTGGGCATGAAGTTGACTTTCAGTACGACCTTTCATACCCAAACGGATGGCCAAACTGAACGAACTAACAGAACAATGGAGGACATGATCCGAATGTGCTCCCTCGACTTTGGCAAGAGATGGTAAGATCATCTGTACATGATGGAGTTTGCTTATAGTAACAGCTACCAGGCGAGCATCGGAATGACACTGTATGAAGCTCTATATGAAAGGAAGTGCCGTACTCCCTTGGCTTGGGTAGAAGCGGGCGAAGCTAGAGTTTATAAGCGTAATGAAGTCGATGACGTAAACTCAACCATTCGTGCTATTCGAGAGAAGCTACTCATAGCCCAAGAATGTCAAGCAAAGTACTACAACGCCAAGCACCGGAACGTAGAGTTCGCAGTATGCGATTGGGTCAACTTGAAGATCAAGCCCTTCAAAGGTGTATCCAGGATTCGACGTTTGAAAAAGTTGAGTCCAAGATATTTGGGTCCATTTGAAGTAGTTGAGCGAATCGAAGAAGCTGCATATCGGCTAGCTCTTTCGGCAGACTTGGGTGGACTACATGATGTGTTTCACATCTCGGTGCTTCAGAAGGCCGTTAAAGATCCAGCTCAAGTGATCACAGATGATCATGTGCCGGTGGAGTATGGGCTAACAACGAGAGTTAGACCCATTCAGATCGAAGATCGAGCCGAGAAACAGTTACGGAATAAGATGGTCGGGATGGTTAATGTCTAATGGGACAATTACGGCCGTGAGGAGCTTACATGGGAGCGAGAGAAGACCATGGGAGCGGAGTTTCCCGAGCTGTTTCTGTATCTGAGTGGATAGTGAAAATTTTGTTATACATAAATGTTTAATGTTATAAATTTTGGTTGCTAACTGCCTTCCTGTATATGAATTTCGAGGACGAAATTTCTTGTAGGAGGGGAGGGTTGTAACAACCCATTTTTCAGCAGGCAAGTTTTTGGGGTGACACGGCCTGGGACACGGGCGTGTCCCAGGGCGTGTCCTGCGTTCGACGAGTGTTTGGGAGGAACGGTCGACGAGTGGTCAACAATATTTGGTCGACGATCGTCGAGTGCTTAGGACACGACCTGTGACACGGGCGTGTCACAGGGCGTGTCAGCACGGTCGACGAACTCAGCCCGACGAATTTGAGCTGGGGCGTGTCTAGTGCCGTGTATGGGCACACGGCCTGGGACACGGGCGTGTCACAGGCCGTGTGAGTCTTGGGTGATTTTGAGATTTTTCAGCCTGATGAACAAGGCCACAGATACAGGCGTGTCTGAAGGCGTGTCGGGTGACACGGCCAGTGATACAGGCATGTCACATGGGCGTGTCACTGGATTGGATAAGTCAGTTGAGTGCTACTTGAGGCACACGGCCTGGGACACGGGCGTGTCACATGCCTTGTCAGGCAAATTTGTGCTTTTATGGCAAAATCGTGGCCGTCTGTTCCTTCATCTGGGATCCAATGCCTGAGCTGCCTCCCTATTTCCTTAAGGCCGTAGATGAGAAGGTAAATCTCATTTTTCATTTGGTCTTCTCTTTCCACAATCCTAGTGAGAGAAAGAGAGAGGAAGAAGGAGGAGGAGGAAAGGGGGCTGGTCACCGGTGCTGCTGTGGTTTTCCGATGAGAGAGCCGAGGCCGGCGTTGTGGAGGCAAAGCTTTTGCAGTTCTTTCGAGCCAGCTATGCGTTCATGGCACCGAAACGGTCTTCGAGGGTAACGACCTTTCTTCCTAGCCATGTGAAGGCTTCCTTTTTGGCATATGTTTGTGAAACCCCCACCAAAATGGTGGCCATTTTTGGAAGTCTTTGGGTTGATTCATGGAATCTCCTTTGTTGGCATATAGATCCAGAAATGGAGTACGGAATAGGCATGCTGTGTGAAGCCCTTCTGGACAGGTTGGTCTGGATTGGTGATGTTGCATACGAACCGGAGAAGACTCCGTGATAAACGCATAGTTTAGGAGTCGACGGGTTGGACCTGTGAAGGGAAGTAGCAGGAAGTACTGGAGTGGTAGTCCAGGAAAATACCCGTAGAATGCTTGTGCCGATTGTGTTAGGGAGTCCACCTGTGAAAGGAGTAACATGAAGTGCTGGCATGGTAGCAAGGAAAGACCCCTGACAGTTGTGATATTTGCGGTGTCCACATGCGAAGAGAGTAGCAGGAAGTACTGGTGTGCCCAGGAAAGACCCGCGAATGTTCTGATATGATTGGGTGTAAGAGAAATACCCAGGCTTGAATGCCAGAACAGGATTGGTGAGACCGACCCGGGCCTTTATTTAGCCTCGAGTACGCCGTACTCGGTGATGGCAAGGCGATTTGAGCAACGGGGGGTGGAGGATCCAACCAGTGTTATGTACGTCCGACGTTAGACCAGAAGGTGCGGTATATTGGAGCGCATTGCAAGAGTCTTAGGCCGATGTGCCGTGATACAATGGGGGGCTACGGGCCAATCCCGGTTCACTAAGACTATAAAACTCTGGCTGCATGCCATGGAGTAAATGCTCAAGTGAGTTGCCATTAGGTTGTGACCCTGATACGGTGGTGGGCAACTGAATTGCCAGTACACCAAGAATGTGCCCTGAGTGCACGGACCGTTGGGCCGGGTGGCTGACGGTTGTGATGGCATGTGTGCGTGAAAGCACATTATATGAGATATAGAGCCATGCTTGTGATATGATATGCCTGCAGGGAAGTTTACCGCTGCCCTGAGAAAAGGGGTAGGGTCGTTATAATTTGGTCAGCTGAATGCTGACCGTTGCCTTTATTTGCCACCATTGGGTGGATTGTTCCTGTATAGGTGCTAGAGATCCAAGCGGGACGAAAAAGGGTTGACACTGCTGTTTTTGCTGCTGCTGCTGCTAGCCCTCGAAGGCTAATGTGGATGTAAATTTTATGTTTTCTTTTGATGTGGCCGGCGTGCGTGCCAATATTTGGGCCACTATTTGCAAGCCCTGTAAGGCCATAAGGACAACTCTTTATGTGTTTTGTAAGACATTCCTATGATATATAAAATGTGGAGTTTTTATATGTTGGACATTCAAGAGTGGAGTTCATGTGTAGTGTTGTAGGATTCCGCGAGATTGCAAGGTGTTAGGTGCGCTGCGCTACTCTGGTATCACTCCGTAGCTTCATCATCTATTTTATGGTATATGCTATGGGGCCCCGGCCGGACCTTCTAGTATATATTATATGAACGGATGGGGTTGTTACACACTTTGTATGTAAGGTCCTCATACTTAGAGTCGTCCCATCCTATAGTTGTTGTTGGAATCCCATAGCCTTTGGAGTAGGATTTGCACCTGTTTGGGTAAATGAACGGTTCATCTAATCATGTCGCGCCTTAACTCAGGATCTTTTGTATTTGATGAATGTTTCTAAAATCATGAACCGTCTTAAAACTAAGTTTAGCGTACTGATGTACGTTGTTAATATTTGGTTAAAGTTATACTTTTAGGGATTTTGTTGAAGGATGATTATGTTTAAATATGGGCAAGGATACATTACCGTGATGAGAAATGTTGGAAATTGCTCTGTGGAAAAACACCAGTAAGGAAAATAACAGAAAAACACTATTGTTGAAAGTTTTTTAATATTTCGTTTTGGATGAGCTTCATCTCATGACACTTCTCTTAATATTGATGGATAATTTCCTTTTTTTACATAGTACGGTAGCTTCCCTCCTAAAGAACTCATATCCATTTTATTTTGTCATTTTGGCGGTAGAGCCATTGAGTTAATCTAGGTTTATAACTAGTTTTTGGCAGGAAGAGTGGGAAATGGGGAAATGTCCATGAGAATATGTGAAAATGATATTTAAGTGGTCAAATGAGTGCCTAATCCTTGTAAAGTGTGTAGTAATTATTAAGATGTATTTCTAGGAATAAACTAATTTAGATAATTTTGAGTTTAACATTTATATTAGTAGATGAATTAAAACTCTTAAATTTTAATTCAGTTAGTTTCACTTCTTCGCCATCAGCTTTGACCAATTATTTGGATTCGATTTATGAATTCTCCATTCAAAACTATTGTGGCCGTGACCGGTTAGACCTATACTACAATGTTTTGGCACAATTTTTGTTAGGATTATCTTTGGCCTACTCTTTTCCTTCTTGATTATTTAGCACTAAATTTATATGTGCATTTTCTACTGTTTGTTGTCCATGTCCTAACTCAATTTTCACTACTTTTTATTAAATAGGTCATTTCCCATTCATATTAATCTTTATGTTTTTGTTTGACACATTCATTTGAATAATATCATTTTTTAATGGTAATCTTTGTTAGTAGCAACTTGGTTGCTTCTAACACTTGAATCAGTGTAAGAAAAACTTTGCTTGTTGCATTTAAATAAAGTTCAAAAGTCTCAATGATTTTCTCTTATCCTATATGCATTCCCAGACACTTTTAAATTTAAGCTATTTAGGTTTAACTCTAAAAGTAAGGTCATTACCTAATGTCCCTAGTAAGAAACCTCTCTCTCTTTATAAGAGATCCAATATTCTTATATTCAGACATCTTAATATCAACCCATAATAAGTATTTAGTATGACACAAGCTGTGAGAGCTTTCTCCAATTTTGTATCCTTTTTGCTTTCATTAATAGTTGTCATCTTTGAGAAGCATATGCAGAGGTATTTTCCATTTTTCAATACTTGTGAATGTTGTTGCGCCCTTCTAATATAATGAAATTTCAGGTGGTTTCTTCTATGGCATGACAGTAAAGCAGATGGATGAAAAGACCACGAGCAGACCCGCTGACCAGGCTCTCACCTAGCTAGGAGGGCTATTGGCTCACTCGGTGGTTGGAGGATGTTTGGAGAGGAGACCCCGAGCAGACCCGCTGAGCAGGCTCTCACCTAGCTAGCAGGGCTATAGGCTCACTCGGTGGTTGGAGTACGTTTTGAGAGGATACCCCAAGCAGACCCGCTGACCAGACTCTCAACTAGCTAGCAGGGCTGTAGGATCATTCGTTGGTTGGAGGATGTTTGGAGAGGAGACCCCGAGAAGACCCGCTGACCTGGCTCTCACCTAGCTAACAGGGCTGTAGGCTTACTCGTTGGTTGGAGGATGTTTGGAGAGAAGACCCCGAGCAGACCCTCTGACTAGGCTCTCACCTAGCTGGCAGGGCTGTAGGTTCACTCGGTGGATGGAGGATGTTTGGAGAGGAGACCCCGAGTAGACCTGCTGACCAGGCTCACACCAAGATGACAGGGCTATAGGCTCACTCAGTGGTTGGAGGATGTTTGTGTTGGAGCAAGCATTTCGTATCTCTTAGTTTGAGAATAATAAATACCTTGATGTATTTGATATACTCTTTTGTGTGTTTATAGTTTTTAGGTTGTACAAGTTGAATGAGGAGACAAGTCCTCAGTCATGGGCATGATCCAAGGATGTGTACACTTTAAAAAAAAAAATGACGAGTTTTGTGTGCTAAACTTCAAACATCCATAACTTTGAATTCGGGAGGAGTTACGGAACGTGCCACCCCATTATGGAATGAGATCGAAGTCATCTACACTCTAAAAATGGTTCGGATGACAAAAGTGAAAGGGAGATATCACCAGGTGATATCCACTATCGCTCGGCGATAGCTCCACAATCAAATCATCCCGCCTAAACCATAGAATCGTGGGACACGTGGCAGCCAAATAGGATATCGCTGATCGGCGACATCCAGGGTCGCCAGGCGATACCGCTAAAATATAAAAGTGATTCATTTTTCTGTGGAGATCAAGGATTGCAGAATTTGGAGTGTTCCTTCCTGTACAACTGATCTAGAGAGCTCCAGCCTTTAGAAAACTCTCATTTTCCCAAGAACGTTCAAGAGCGAAGAAGAGACGGTTCGTGTGCAGCATCTCAGACAATCTTTGCAAGGATTCGACGTCATCTTCAGAGCTTCTTTTTGATTTAGTTTTTATTCTAAATTTCCATTTTGTAACTTATCTTGTCATCTTTATAATCGGTGGAGAAATCGTCGCCTTGTGCGTGGCGTCTAAGTCCTTGTGTGGCTTAGGAGAAAATCGTCGCCTTGTGTGTGGCGTCTCGGTCCTTGGGTGGCTTAGGGTAAAATCTCCGTCTTGTGTGTGGCGTCCAAGTACTTGTGCGGCTTAGGGAGTAATCACTGCCTTGTGTGCAGTGTCTAGATCGTGGTTAGATCTAGGGTGAGGTTAGTAGCAAGATCTACGGAGAGATCCGCTTTAGCCTGACGGATCTTAGTAGAAGGACCGACGAAATCAAAAGTTAACTATATTTTTCATAAGACTTAATCTCTAGCTTCATAGAGTTATCATGTATATTGGTTTATCACTTATGAAATAAAAGATTATCATTTCTATTCTTATTTATTTCTAAGTGTTTAATTTTATTATGAAAAATTAGTTTTGATTTCTTTAATTATTTCATCAAGTAAATTAAGATTAAAAAATAAATTTTGTCAACCCTTATTCACCCCCCCTCTAAGGGCGCTGTACGATCCAACACTTGGTAACAGAGCGAGGTTATTCCAAAACGACTTCACAACTGGGAATAATGGAGCTTCATGATCTCACAACAACTAGAGGAGATGAAATTTTATTAAATGAAAAATTTTTAGCACCACCATTATTTATGGGTGAAAACTATAAAGGGTGGAAAATTCAAATGGAAACTTTTCTTAAATCTTTAGATGAAAATTTTTGGAATATTACTATTGAAAAGCCACCAAGTTCGTTAAATAAAAATGAAGTGGTTTTAAATGCTAAATCTATAAATAGTTTATTTTGTGCACTAAATCAACATATATTTGAACTTATATATTTGTTTCCTACTGCTTATGAAATTTGGAAATTTCTTGAAGAAACTTATGATTCTCCATCTACAGGATCAAAACAAGTACAAAACATGGAGAATATGAATGCTTGCTTAGGTATTCAAGAAATCTCCTCCTATTGAAGGATCTATTGATTGCACATCAAATGTAATTGAAGAAGAGAACACATCAAGCGAAAGGGAAGATGAAAATATATCGTTGGAAGAGGAACGCCAAGAGGAAGATGACAAAGGAACCTTGTGTTCAAATCATACCTCATCCAAGAGTGCTGTAAGAAAATGAAATTCCCTTATTGTTTGTAATTAGATTTCTACATTGCATGTGCTAGATGCGGCTAAACACAGAATTAAGAAATTGAAAAATATTATTTCAGAATTGCATTTAGAAAATAAAAATTTAAAAGCACAACTAAATGTAGAACCAAAACTTGATGTATCTCATTTTTCATCTAGCTCTGTAGTTGAAAATATTATACCTTGTTTTGATTGCAAGGAATTTAAAGATAAATTCAAGATTTTTAAAATAGAGCTGAATATTTCTAAGGAGCGTAATAAAAATTGATTAATGAAAATTTTGCTTTGTCTAGTAAACTAGAATCATTAAAATTATTTATTGAAAAATTTTCAAGTAATAAAAAATCTCTTATCTCTAGTTTCTCTTCAAAACTATATGAGACTTCTACTAGAATGTTAAATCATATTGAACATACACCTAGTAGATTATTTAATTTTAAAAACATGATAAATCTCAATCATAATTTAACTGCTCCAAATATAAGTTTAAATATTCAAAAATTTCCTACAAAGAATAATTTTGAAAATAATTATGAAAATTTGAAATATAAGAATATTAAATATCCAAAGTATGAATGGAGGCCCAAATTTAAGAATGAAACGTCAACTACACCTTAAAGGGCCAATTCATACTTGTCTCCCCATAAGCCAACACGCTATATTTGGGTACCCAAAGAAACTGTCACACTTGGTCCCCTTTGGATTCTAAAATCACTTATTTATTAGTATCCAATCAAATGCGTGAAGTAGAAATAAATCAAAATGAAATAAACAAAATTTTACTTCATGATTTGGTTAATATCTATTTTATTTTATTTTATTTTCATTTTTTTATTTTAGATTTTCCTTTGAGCCAACACGCATTATAATCACTTTATATCTTTTGATATATGACTTTAACTTATTGAGCCTAAATTCTTAAATGAATCAAATTAAATGAAATTGAATAAAAAGTCATATTATGTTCAAGTGCCTTAACTATCTTATGTCTCTAGCATACATACTTAGTAAATTCATTGTCTATAATTATCTTATAATATCATTATAAATTTAACTTTGAATCTCTTAAGTGATATTATCAATATATATTAATGAAATTATTTTCATAATGGATTTAATTGAGTTAAAAAAATTATATATATTATTCACCTTACAAGCTTTCACTTAAAATTAATTAAAAAGGATGAATATGAACTTCATGTACACCACTATGATCGATTATGACTAGCTAATATACTATTCTTAAATTCATTCTAATCATAAATCAAAATTCATGATATATCAAGAATTAATCTAAAATTGATTATTTCAAACACAAATAGGAATTATGAATCATATGTTTGGATATTGATATTATGTTTGGTGTATTGGTATGTTTCACTATTATTTGCATGCTTCTCATTTTTATCTAAACCTTAAAATTAATAACTTAAAAAGAATTTTAAAAGTTGAAAGATTAAAAGTTAAATTCATTATAACTATATGACTTTAAAAGAAACTATAATTAAAAAATATTCTTACATAAAAGTCATAGTTTATGAATTCATCCTTAGACCTAAATGCTTAGTATATCCATAATTATTTACACCTAGTTTGTGTCTCACATTAGTGAGGGCGTAGGATTGTTTGTATTAGAGTCCTAACCTCTAAGTCAATGTCTTATCCTTAACCGAGGAGGGTTCTAGTGGGTCCTTGCGAGGCACTGGGGGGAAAGAGTGTTAGGTTGAGAGTCATCTTTTGTATGCATATGGGATTAACATCCCAACCTATGACATGTGTGCAGCTCCTCATGTCCATCTATCACTTAGTACAGGGCTAGGGTGTAGACATATAGTTAGCATATTTAATCTAGGATATACTACATCACTATCACTAAATGAACATTATCATAAATTCTATTTTTATTTATGTCATGCATATTATATCTTTTATTCAAACATGTCATCTTGTGTGTTTCCATATTATATATAATTTGGGCATTCATGTTTTTGAACAACATAAGTATTTTGAAAAATAACATTTTTTTCACAATATGCCAAAAATTATATCCGCAATATTTTCATTATTATTCAAAATTATTCGCGATACTCGGTGTCGCTTATATTAGAAAACATGAATCATGATAAACTATAATGAAAAATTATTAAAAAAAACATGTTTTCTATACAATATAACATATTTCTGTGACTAGCGCACAGAAGGTCATTTACTGATGTGTTATTTAGTCTTTCTTTTTACATTTTCTCTGGCATAGAAGGTCATTTACTGATGTGTTATTAATATACTTTTATGTTTTCTAGAAAATAATTTATTTTAAATATATTTGAAAATTAAATACAAAATTACAAAATGAATCCAAAAGAACAAAAATTATAAAAACTACTTGCTACTCATTGTCATTGTTAAGGATTATTAATTATATCAACTAAAAATTGAATACAATGTTTAATTTAGTTTTCATGTTTCTTAAAACATTGTTGTTTGTGTCATGTCTTGATTATTATCTTGTTATGTGCAATGAAATCAATTGTAGAAAATATGTGTAGAATTGTTTAGCATGCCTCTAAGTATGAGTAATGTTTTGTGTTTGATAATGACTTTACACACTAAGTTATTTTGATAATCTACATGTGTTTTTAATCTTATACTTGCATGATTGTGTAGTGTAATAACATAATAATTAAAATGCATAAATAGATTATCTACACTACATCGAATTATTTATTTCAATTCTTTGTTTTTCATGCACTTATTCATTAGAGAAAAGTGGTTTAAAAATTTTAAATGATATTGTTTGCAAAATAAGTGAATTCGGAGTCCTTGGTCACAAGTATAAAAAACATAGAATAAATGATAAGGAAAACTCCACCAAGCACTACTCACCCTCCTGATAAGTCTTAATAAGCATTATGAGGTTGAGCACCTTAGAAAGGATTGTAAAGTGTCTTGTAACAAACAAAAATATTCACCACTTCTCTTAGTACACGGGATCATAAAAATAAAAACAAAGTTAAAAAGAATAAAAGTGATCTCTCCAAGCACTACTTCGCTCCCTGATAAGCCTTAATGAGCATTGTGTGTGCGAAGCACCTTTGTAGTTGTACTTTTTATGCATGTGTATTGAAATATCGTCGAAGTAATTTTATTTATGTATTTTAATGTTGAATTATTTCATTATATATGTCATTCATTTTGATTAATACATTTGTATACTTTATCAAATCACTTTTGTACACATTGTTGTCACATATAAAACTTTTACTCATGAGAATTGGATTCTAATGCATATCTACACAATTCTCTACAGACTTAAGTAAATGCACTAGATATCAAAGCATGACCACTTCAATGTTTTTGTTTGCTTGAAATGCAAATTTTATTACATTGTAATTTTATATCTTTTCTTGATATTTTCAAATCATGCTTGCAATTATATCTTAATGGAATAGCATTTCTTGGAACTTTAAGTCAAACATCAAATTTTCAGTTTTAAAACTCATTAGCTTTTATATATTCTCTATTTCTAAAAAGATGTTTATTTTTAAGAATGCTTATTATACTTTTCAATGTGATTACTACTTGCGCTTACTCATGATTTCTTTTTTAAAAGTAGTATACACTCACCTCTACCCCATTTTGATACAATCAAAAGGGGAGAATAACTAACATGAACTTAAAAATTTTAGAGGGAGTACATTATAAATTTTATAGGAAATATCTATTTAGCAGGAGTAATTATAGAAAAAGTGCATATATTATCCTATTTCTCGATCATGGTTATTCTTCCAATAAGTTATACCTAATCAATATTAAAAGGTATATATTCATCCCTACCCACTTTTGCTAATAACAAAAGGGGGGAGAATAAACTAAGAAATCTAGTGGATTAAATATTTAGGGAGAGCAAAATATATAGGGAACAATTATATAGGGGGAGCCTTCAGAAAAGAAGAGTATGCTTTATTTTAAAGTTACTATGTCATAAACTTATTATTCATGCATATATTTTACCACACTAACCTATAAACATAAATGGTCATAAACTCACGAATTTCTCATATAGGTATTTATTATTATCAAAAGGGGGAGACTGTGGAGCATGCATTCCGCATATATTGGTTTGAGAATAACAAATATTGTGATGTATTTGATCTACTCTTTTGTGTGTTGATAGTGTGTAGGTTGTACAGGTTGAATGTGGAGACAAGTCCTCAGTCATGGGCATGATCCAAGGGTGTGTACACTTTAGAAAAAAACAAAATGATGAGTTTTGTGTGCTAAACTTCAAATAACCATAACTTTCAATCAGGGAGGAGTTACGGAACGTACCACCCATTCCAGAATGAGATCGAAGTCATCTACACTATAGAAATGGTTCGGTCGACAAAAGTGAAGAGGAGATATTGCCAGGAGATATCCACTATCGCCCAGCGATAGCTCCACGATCAAATCATCCCGTGGAAACCTTAGAATCATGGGACACGTGGCAGCCAGATAGGATATCGCTGATCGGTGACATCCAGCATCACCGGGCGATATCGCTAAAATATAAAAGTGATTCATTTTTCCGTGGAGATCAAGGATTGTAGAATTTGGAGTGTTCCTTCACATGCAACTGATCCAGAGAGCTCTAGCCTTCAGAAAACTCTCATTTTCCCAAGAATGTTCAAGAGCGAAGAAGAGATGGTTCGTGTAAGGCATCTCAGGCAATCTTTGCAAAGATTTGACGTCATCTTTAGAGCTTCTTTTTGAGGGAGTTTTTATTCTAAATTTCTATTTTGTAACTTATCTTGTCATCTTTGTAATCGGTAAAGAAATAACCGCCTTGTGCTTGGCGTCTCTGTCCATGCCTGGCTTAGAAGGAAATCACCGCCTTGTGCATGGTGTCTAGGTCCTTATGTGGCTTAGGGGAAAATCTCTGTCTTGTGTGTGGCTTCTAGTACTTGTGCGGCTTCTGGAGTAATCACTTCCTTGTGTGCAACGTGTAGATCATGGTTAGATCTAGGTGGAGGGTAGTAGCAAGATCTAGGGAGAGATACGCTTTAGCCTGCCGAATCTTGGTAGAAGGACTGGCAAAATCAAAAGTTAACTATATTTTTCATAAGCCTTAATCTCTAGCTTCATAGAGATATCATGTATATTAGTTTATCACTTATGAAATAAAAGATTACCATTTCTGTTCTTATTTATTTCTAAGTGTTTAATTTTATTATGAAAAATTAGTTTTGATTTCTTTAATTATTTCATCAAGTAAATTAATATTAAAAAATAAATTTTGTCAACCCTTATTCACCCCCCCTCTAAGGGCACCGTAAGATCCAACACTTGGTATCAGAGCGAGGTTATTCCAAAATTACTTCATAACTGGGAATAATGGCGCTTCATGATCTCTCAACCACTAGAGGGGATGAAATTTTATTAAATGAAAAATTTTTAGCACCACCATTATTTATGGGTGAAAACTATAAAGGGTGGAAAATTCAAATGGAAACTTTTCTTAAATCTTTAGATGAAAAAGTTTGGAATATTACTACTGAAAATCTCCCAAGTTCGTTAAATAAAAATGAAGTGGTTTTAAATGCTAAATCTATAAATAGTTTATCGTGTGCACTAAATCAACATATATTTGAACTTATATATTTGTTTCCTACTGCTTATGAAATTTGGAAATTTCTTAAAGAAACTTATGATTCTCCATCTACAGGATCAAAACAAGTACAAAACATGGAGAATATGAATGCTTGCTTAAGTATTCAAGAAATCTCCCCCCATTGAAGGATCTATTGAATGCACATCAAATGTAATTGAAGAAGCGAACACATCAAGCGAAAGGGAAGATGAAAATATATCGTTGGAAGAGGAATGCCAAGAGGAAGATGACAAAGGAACCTTGTGTTCAAATTATACCTCATCCAAGAGTGCTGTAAGAAAATCAAATTCCCTTATTGTTTGTAATTCGATTTCTACATTGCATGTGCTAGATGCGGCTAAACGCAGAATTAAGATATTGAAAAATATTATTTCAGAATTGCATTTAGAAAATAAAAATTTAAAAGCACAACTAAATGAAGAACCAAAACTTGATGTATCTCATTTTTCATCTAGCTCTGTAGTTGAAAATATTATACCTTGTTTTGATTACAAAGAATTTAAAGATAAATTCAAGGTTTTGAAATAGAGCTGAATATTTCTAAAGAGCGTAATAAAAAATTGATTAATGAAAATTTTGCTTTGTCTATTAAACTGGAATCATTAAAATTATTTATTGAAAAATTTTCAAGTAATAAAAAATCTTTTATCTCTAGTTTCTCTTCAAAACTATATGAGACTTCTAATAGAATATTAAATCATATTGAACATACACCTAGTCTCAATCACAATTTAACTGCTCCAAATATAAGTTTAAATATTCAAAAAATTCGTACAAATAATAATTTTGAAAATAATTATGAAAATTTGAAATATTAGAATATTAAATATCCAAAGTATGAATGGAGGCCCAAATTTAAGAATGACGTGTCAACTACACTTGAAAGGGCCAATTCATACTAGTCTCCCCATAAGCCAACACGATAAATTTGGATACCCAAAGGAACTATCACACTTGGTCCCCTTTGGATTCTAGAATCACATATTTATTAGTATCCAATCAAATGCGTGAAGTAGAAATAAATCAAAATAAAATAAACAAAATTCTACTTCATGATTTGCTTAATATCTATTTTATTTTATTTTTTTTTTTTTCATTTTTTATTTTGGATTTTCCTTTGAGCCAACGGGTATTATGATCACTTTATATCTTTTGATATATTACTTTAACTTATTGAGCCTAAATTCTTAAATGAATCAAATTAAATGAAATTGAATAAAAAGTCATATTATGTTCAAGTGGCTTAACTATCTTATGTCTCTAGCATACATACTTAGTAAATTTATTTTCTATAACTATCTTATAATATCATTATAAATTTAACTTTGAATCTCTTAAGTGATATTATCAATATATTTTAATGAAATTATTTTAAAATGGATTTAATTGAGTTAAAAAAATTATATATATTATTCACCTTATAGGCTTTCACTTAAAATTAATTAAAAAGGACGAATATGAACTTCATGTACACCACTATGATCGATTATGACTAGATAATATTCCTATTCTTAAATTCATTCTATTCATAAATCAAAATTTATGATATATCAAAAATTAATCTAAAATTGATTATTTCAAACACACATAGGAATTATGAATCATATGTTTGGATATTGGTATTATGTTTGGTGTATTGGTATGTTTCACTATTATTTGCATGCTTCTCATTTTTATCTAAACCTTAAAATTAATAACTTAAAAAGAATTTTAAATGTTGAAAGATTAAAAGTTAAATTCATTATAACTATATGACTTTAGAATAAATTATAATTAAAGAAACATTCTTACATAAAAGTCATAGTTTATGAATTCATCCTTAGTCCTAAATGCTTAGTATATCCATAATTATTTACACCTAGTTTGTGTCTCACATTAGCTAGGGAGTAGGATTGTTTGCATTAGAGTTCTAACCTCTAAGTCATGTCTTGTCCTTAACCGGGGAGGGTTCCAGTGGGGCCTTGTGAGGCACTGGGGGGAAAGAGTGCTAGGTTGAGAGTCATCTTTTGTATACATATGGGATTAACAACCCAACCTATGACATGTGTGCAGCTCCTCATGTCCAGCTGTCACTTAGTACGGGGCTAGGGTGTAGACATATAGATAGCATATTTAATCTTAGACATACTACGTCACTATCACTGAATGAACATTATTATAAATTCTATTTTTATTTATGTCATGCATATTATATCTTTTGTTCAAACATGTCATCTTGTGTTTTTCCATATTATATATAATTTGGGCATTCATGTTTTTGAACAACATAAGTATTTTGAATAATAATATTTTTTTCACCATATGACAAAAATTATATCCACAATATTTTCATTATTATTCAAAATTATTCGCGGTACTCGGTGTCACTTATATTAGAAAACATGAATCATGATAAACTAGAATGAAAAATTATTAAAAATCATGTTTTCTATACAATATTATATATTTCTGTGACTAGCGCATGCGTTAGTGCTAATACTGGCAGTAGCATAAAATTGTTATTTAGTCTTTCTGTTTACATTTTCTCTGGCATAGAAGGTCATTTTACTGATGTGTAATTAATATACTTCTATGTTTTCTAGAAAACAATTTGTTTTAAATATATTTGAAAAATAAATACAAAATTACAAAATGAATCCAAATTTTTTTATAAAAACTACTTGGTACTCATTGTCATTGTCAAGAATTATTAATTATATCAACTAAAATTAAATACAATTTTAATTTAGTTTTCATGTTTCTTAAAACATTGTTTTATGTCATGTCTTGATTATTATCTTGTTATGTTCAATGAAATCGATTGTAGAAAATATGTATAGAATTGTTTAGCATGCCTCTAAGTATGAGTAATGTTTTGTGTTTTATAATGACTTTACACACTCACTTATTTTGAAAACCTACATGTGTTTTTAATCTTATACCTGCATGGTTGTGTAGTGTAATAACATAATAATTAAAATGCATAAATAGATTATCTACACTACATCGAATTATTTATTTCAATTTTTTATTTTTCACTCACTTATTCATTAGAGAAAAGTGGTTTAAAATTTTTAAATGATATTGTTTGCAAACAAGTGAATTCGGAGTCCTTAGTCACAAACATAAAAAAACAGAATAAATGACAAGGAAACTCCACAAAGCACTACTCACCCTCCGGATAAGTCTTAATAAGCACTGTGAGGTTGAGCACCTTGGAAAGGATTGTAAAGTGTCTTGTAATAAACAAAAATATTCACCACTTCTCTTAGTACACGGGATCACAAAAATAAAAACAAAGTTAAACAAATAAAAGTGATCTCCCTAAGCACTACTTCGCTCCCTGATAATCCTTAATGAGCATTGTGTGTGCGAAGCACCTTGGTAGTTGTACTTTTTATGCATATGCATTGAAATATCATCGAAGTAATTTTATTTGTGTATTTTAATGTTGAATTATTTCATTATATATGTCATTTATTTTGATTAATACATTTGTATACTTTATCAAATCACTTTTGTACACATATTGTCAAATATAAACTCTACTCATGAGAATTGGATTCTAATGCATATCTACACAATTCTCTACAAACTTAAGTAAATGCACTAGATATCAAAGCATGACCACTTCATGTTTTTGTTTACTTGAATGCAAATTTTATTACATTGTAATTTTATATATTTTCTTGATATTTTCAAATCATGCTTGTAATTATATCTCAATAGAATAGCATTTTTGGGAACTTTAAGTCAAACATCAAATTTTTGGTTTAAAAACTCATTAGATTTTATATATTCTCTATTTCTAAAAGATGTTTATTTTTAGAATGCTTATTATACTTTTCAATATGATTACTACTTGCGCTTACTCATGATTTCTTTTTTAATAAGTAGATACTCACCTCTTCCCCATTTTGATACAATCAAAGGGGAGAATAACTAGCATGAACTTTAAATTTTTAGAGGGAGTACATTGTAAATTTTATAGGAAATATCTATTTAGCAGGGAGTAATATAGAAAAAGTGCATATATTATCCTATTGCTCGATCATGGCTATTCTTCCAATAAGTTATCCCTAACCAATCTTAAAAGGTATATATTCATCCCTACCACGTTTGCTAAGAACAAAAGGGGGAGAATAAACTGAGAAATCTAGTGGATTTGATATTCGGGGGAGCAAAATATATGGGCACACTTATT